>OMKY01059091.1:10720-22556 GCA_900302395.1 Bregmaceros cantori | reverse complement strand
TACAAAAGAGAGGCTTACAGTATTTCACTACATGGTTGAAATGGACAATTATTAATCATGTATGCTTTGTTATTTATCGACTAATGTAAGCACGTCAAATGGAGAGTAGAAAACAGCGATCCCTTCCAGAAGGTCATTGCAGGTTAGAAACCAACGTAGAAAGAAGTGTTTATAAAAAAAATCTAAATCTAATCTAAAATCATAATTTAGGGGATTTTTATTTCTTACCAAATCATGCAGCTCTAATACTGTCTTCTTACGCCTGGCAGGCTTCACACACATTGAACTCGTAGCTTCACTGCAAACAGTCTTTGTCATCTAGATTAAAAGGAAGAGGTGAAACAAATTCTAATGAAACATGCTGAATTTTACTTTTGTTTTACTAATTCAAGTTGAAAATATTTTGTAGCCAACTCGCCACCCGCCCCCTAATGAACAAAGCAACAACTGCAACTACGACACTGCAATATATCGCAATGGTGGGAAAAAAAAACACAATTTTTCATTTGGAGCAAAGGCGTGCAGCCCTAACTGTAGTCCAACATTGGTAGTCACATGCTATCTGGCACCTTAGTATTCTATTACATCCTTTCAACCATAACTGTATAATTCCTTACCAAGCTATAAGCAGCAGACCGAGAGAGGGATGAGCAAACATAGTACAATAAGTCTTCGCCGCACATGGAAAAAATAGCTCGGTCGTATTCGTGAGTGGCAAGTTTTAGTTCTAACCTTGTGTGGTAGCTACATACACACACGTAGCCT
The DNA here is from genome assembly GCA_900302395.1 of Bregmaceros cantori. Taxonomy (NCBI): domain Eukaryota; kingdom Metazoa; phylum Chordata; class Actinopteri; order Gadiformes; family Bregmacerotidae; genus Bregmaceros; species Bregmaceros cantori. Next base: position 21,791 of record OMKY01059091.1, on the reverse strand, counting down.
CTTCTGCGCCTTGCTCCGTACCGTGTCCATGTGGGGAACCACTTCGTATTGCCGCTGTCTCGCATCAGGTCGTATCATGACAACCGCTTACCTCACAAGCTTCCCTGTTGGATGTGCCAAGGTGGAAATCCTTGTTATGTGTTTGTGCTTAATGGTTGGTAAGAGTTGAGTATCACTTATATTCTTGTATCTTATAATGGACAGAATTTTCTTCACACAATCCAAACAGTTCATTGTTGTAATTTATTGAAAAGATACTCAACTCACAAAATACATGAATAGTAATATTCTGCATCTTTTTAGATTATCTACCTTTTTCTTATTGACTGTGTTAGTGTGAAAGGCCGTGAGGGGAAGCGATCTTACGGTGCTGCGAACAAGCCACAGCAATAAGACTATGTGTGGGCCTGGCTTGTAGCGGAGCTCTTAACCTACTGCGCCACGGGGTCAGCCCCCTGCATACTTTTAAAATGTTTTTATTTTGATATGTACTTTGCATACATGTTTGAGTATTTTTAGAAATAATATTAAATAATACTACCCTTAATAACTTTCTGTTGCTGGGTTAAATAATAATTGCAAATTATACAAAGTCAGTCAAAAAGACAAATGTAAATGCTTTAACCTGCTGCATGGTTCATACAAGTAATGATAATTATGATTGTAATCAACAGTGACTGGCTCTAACACACACAGTGACACAATGGAACGAATAGTGAGTTAGCCAGCTGGTTAATGCCAGCTGGTTATTGGCACTAAATGTAACTAAATGCTGCTGCTGGTGCACATCTAATTGCTGGTGTGGTTTTCCTCTTGCAACAATAGGAACAAAAATAGAAAGCTAAGATCTTTCAGTCTATTGTCTTTTTTTTCTGAAGTTTTACTTCTTGAAAAACTTGTATAGAAATGTTTCCATCTTGAGACATCACTAAGGTGTAGCCACTGTGTGTGTGTGTGAACAAATGATTCGTCCACGCATTGCACGCAACTAGAACGGTCATTTGGTCTGTATTAAACAGGCTTGAAAAAAGTTTAAATAATATGAAGTTATCAAATCACAGTGTAGTAGCCAAGACGAGAAGCATGGAAGCCCCTGTCTTGATTTGAGACCTGTGTGCGTGTGAATAACACATTATAATTGGTATTTTTGTTTCTTATTACTGTAGTAGTTCCAAATGGGAAGGTATGTATACATTCACACATCAATGGCGGTGGCAGCCATTCAAGGTGCTCAATCACAATCTATTGGGATCTATTTGGGGTTCAGTGTCTTCTAGGCTGGGTACTCTCAGAGCCAGGATTCAAACCTTTCGGGCTTCAACCCTCTAGCCATTGGGTTGGCCACTCTCCAAGCTGCGCGACAGCCAGCCCCTATACTATCTCTGACTACATTTTCAATTCTGAGTGCTAAAAAAATGCTCAGACCACTGCTGAACTTTTTTGCAATATTAATGTATTAACTTCAAATATCTATACATCTGCTTACACATGCTGTGCTTTCATCATGTGTAAGCAATGCCAGCCAGCTTCAAAAACGAGAGCCTTTGTTTCAGTGTGTTTGCCTGCATCTCACCAAGTTTGTTTGATGTTTGTGATTTTTGAATACTGACCGAAGCAGATATCTAATCTAGTCGAATATTAGCTGTGGGCACAAAACACATGATGCGACATGCGCCCTGCGTCTGCTCTGTTGTGGCAAGTTGAACTTACACAACATTTGCAACAGTCATAACTCAACTTGGCCACTGAGGTTTTGATTACTGCTTACTATACTGTGCGTCTTAAGCAATCAGCATTTTTTGCAATGCGACAGCTCTGTTGGGTGGACTCATGTCTGCCAAGCTCTTGCTAAGTAGGCTAACTGGACGCGGGCATCGGCAGCCACCAGCGCTAAGTCGGCGAAGCTGCCCACAGCGCTAGCCTGTGGTGCTAGACCCGCTAATTGTGTGGAACAGACCGATTAATTGTGTCATTTGCTCATGCCGTCCCCCCTCCTCCCAGCTGAGACATGAGATGGACTGCAGCATGCCTCTGGCATGTCTTCTTAAGTTTTTATATGACTATATTTTGCTTGGTTATTACCGTGTTCCAAACTTCTTGCATTTGCATTTATTACCGCATTACATACTTTTGTGAGTTCCGAGAACTTGGTGACAAATGCAGCAACCAGTTAACTTTTACAACCATCCTGAATGCCTCTTGTTTCGTCATTCCTTAACAACTAGGACACACAAGTAACAACATTAAAAATATTGTATTGTATTTATTGTTGTGTGCCTGTCTCAGCTGGCTAACACTCTCTATTGCAGCTGTGCGCACAACTTTTCAGCCAGAGATCTTCTTTTTAAATGACCAAGTGGGCGAGATCCACCACAAAAGCGTTTGATTTTGTTACAAATATAAAAATGTTTAATAAAATAGCCTATCACTTTTAATATTTTTAGCCATTGTATTGTAAATTATTTTATTTTGCAGTTATTTTATTCATTCCCATCTTGCAGAGCACAAAAAGGGTCATACCATATTTTTTTTACATTTAAATTTTTTACAAAGAATAAGCAATGTACCAGTAAATCTGTTGTAAATATAGTGCTAATACATTGTTCTGCCTGAAAATCTACTCTCTCACTGATTCTTCTGAATCAGCATATCCCTTCACCTTAAATAAACATAAATACAGTTTATTGCTGTGTACTAATAATAGTAATCTACAGAAATGTGGTTTCCACTGCAGAAGGTTGCCTGCACCCCGACAGATTGATGCATTGCAAGCCGGTCAAGGACACAGAGGATGTTGCTGTGGTTTTAGGTGAATCTAAAGTTGCCACATTCCGCTATGAGAAATAAGGGACAGGCCAGAGCTGATATGACATCACCCAATGATTGTATAGAAGGAGCAGACCTTGATCTAAAATGCAAAAATAGCTTGTTACAGGCAGGTCACGACGATTAAGGACAGAGAGAGATGGAGAGAGTTGGTTGCAAAGTATTCAGTGGCACCCCAACAGTCAGCCAGACTATGGTGGCTTTCACATCTAAAGATTCGGACTAGGGCCCGCACCAGTTAGTTAAGTGCAATATTAATTGCATTTGTAATTGTTTCTGTCTGCGTTCCCACTCTTTTCAAAGCTGCACACCTTCTTGTTCACATGTAGAGTCCGAAGGTGAGTGATGGGTGGCGTTGTTTTGCAACTCACTGTTCCCAACCCGTAGAAGACCTGCCTAGAACGTGTTGCCTAGGTAACCGATAAATAGGAACTTAGGAGGTGACTTTATGGTGTGTATAACATTATGGTGTGTATAAAATTAATAAACTTACAACCCACAATATAAACATGTTTTTCAGCAACAACAACAAGAGACGAATGAAATTGATCCGATTTGTCAGAGGAATTATAGACGTCAATTCTGAAAAAACATGGTAAATGGTGGAGTCCTGCTCAGTCTTGTATGGAATATATATCATCACGGCCATTTCCAGACACTGCGGGACAACAGAGTTTATTCCGAAAACAAGTAAGACACTAACTAATGTTAACGTGTCACTCGAGTTAGTGCAAAAATACATATATCCAATATGCTTGCGAAGTTCATGTTTTCATTACATATGCGTGGGGATTGCCCGCTGTTAGTCTGTGTCCGCCTTCTTACCTGCTGAAATGTGCAGCTGAATTCATAAAGTCCTAATTGAGACCAAGCTTTTTGATAAAATATTTTGAGATTCTTTAGTCCGCTGTTTGCTGCGCAGGTGAATTCCATCGCATTCTCACCCAAAAATTAACTTTGGACTTTTCTGAAAAGTCCAATAGTCCGAATTTAACACTGCAGTTGTGAATGCGACCTAAGGGTGGGTGATGATGATGATGATGATGATGATGATGATCACAAGCTGGATTGCGACACAGAGGATACAGCTACAGCAGGATTCAAGATTCATTTTAATTTGCCATGTTGTATATACATGACAGCAGTACACACACATGGAATTTTAGTTGGGCACATATCAAGCAGGGCTACCCTGTGCGTCCAGTAGCATCGCTGCGTGTGGGAAAAAAAATGTTTCTCAGTCTATAGGTCTTAGTACGCAGTGCTCTGTAGCGCCTTTCGGAGGTGGGTGTACGGATATAGATATCATAAAAGCTTTGTTACCGTTGCAGGAAATTCAAGGTAAGCTCTATGCATGAAAGAGTGGACAGACAAACTGTAAAATGCTTGGGTCAGCATTCAAAGATCTTTCTTCTTCTGATGGTTAATCTTCTTTATGTGAAAGGCATTGTTGTTTTGGAAAACATAAATGTCTCTCGATCTTTGCATTGCCCACCGGTCAGAAACTGTGAGACACATCCCATCATTTTTCCACTGTTTGCCACTGCTACATGGATTCATTTTTCGGGACAATGCTAGAACAAGTGTGATCGCTGAGGTCATGCCTGTGGCTCATGTTTGAAGGAAGAGGTGGGGATTTGGAGGGCTGGAGGCGCTGTGCTGTTCAGAGATAAAGACAAAATGACACCGACAGATTTACGCCTCAAAACAACAACAAAAAATCCTGGGGCCTTTCTCGTCATTCAGGCTAAGCATAAAGCTGGGTTTAGACGTCCTTTGAAGTGTGGTTCACAGGCAGAATTGTAATCAGGTAGCTTCAGTCGTACTGCAAAAATTCATCTGTAGCTAAACATTCCACACTTAACTTGACTATTCTTTGTAGTTGTATCTTCATATTATCATTGCACACATAAATACACATTGCATCATGAACCAGGTCAGATGTAGCCTGCAAGCCAGAACCAACACATTGTCCATGTATTGCTGGCGGCAGGTGATCCCGTGGGGCTCGATCAGATCCAGATTATTGTCCATGTTTGGGCGATCAGCGCCCTGCTAAGGCTTTGTTCGAATCCAGACTCCATGCCACCGATACATTGCCAGTGACCCGTGCGTGTGCGCGCGTGTCCAATCGCTAGCGGGCGTTCCATGTTGATATCCCCATTGAAATCAACCAGTGGAGTGACTCAAGTAGCTACCAGAGCAAAGCTACTAATTGCTTCCAAACGGGTTCCGTATTTTGAGTAGGGATGTCACTTGTTATGCGGAATTCAGTTGGTAACACAAAAATCAAATGGGGGGGTTTTATTAGTGGAAAACCAGGGAACTATTTCTGGACTGCGCCTCTGCAAGATGTGCAGCTTGCTCAATAACGAATTTCATCAGCAGACTGAGAGCAAAAGTACATGACAGAGTAGAGCACAGCGCTGCGGTTCAATTCGGTGGACAGCTTCTGTAGTTCTGTCGGCGTTGGTGGGTTGTGACGTGCGTGTGCTTGGAACATGGGACATTATGTACAGTTAATGTATTAAACCGGAATTGTGGATTAATATTTTACCCAATAGGTAAATAGTATGTATTCAAATTGACAACTTTGTAACGCAATATGCATGATTTTGAACACGGAATATGTGTGCAGGCAAACCCTTGGGTGTTATGTGTGTAAGTTATTATTGAAAGATTGAATAAACCTTAATACTGCACATACTTTATTAAACGGTTCACTGAAGATGTATGCGGTCAGAAAGGAATTATGCATGAAGAATTATTTATTTCTTCAGTGAACCATCCGTTTTAATAACGTATGCGCAGTATTAAGTTATTATTTAGTCTTTCAATAATAACACACTTACACACATATAAACCAAGGTTTGCCTGCACGCATATTCCGTGTTCAAAACCACACTTACATATCATGTTACAAAGTCATCACTTACCTGTCTTGTCGAATGCAACGCAGGTGAAATATTAATCCACAATACCGGTTTAATACATTAACTGTGTATAACAGAACGTCTTCGTCCAACGTTCCATGCACACGCACGTCACAACACACTGAGTCCAATAGAACTACAGCAGCTGTCCACAGAACCGCAGCGCTGCATTTCACCCCATCATGTACTTTTGCTCTCAGTCTGCTGATGAAATGAGTTACTTAGCGAACCGCACATCTTGCAGAGGCGCAATCTAGAAATAGTTCCCTGGTTTTCCACTAATAAAACCCCCGCATTTGATTTTGTGTTACCAATTGAATCTCGCATAACAAGGGGAATACCCTACTCAAAATACGGAACTAGTTTGGAAGCAATTAGTAGCTTTAATCTGGTACCTGAGCCGACTGGTTGATTTCAACGGGGATATCAACATGGCCGATAGCGCTTGGACGCGCGCGCTCACACGCACGGGTCACTGCCAATGTTTAGTTTATCGTCCATTTAGAATTTTCGGTGGTCTATCCTTTTAATCCAGACCAAATGATTGCTTGCCAGCCTAGGTCAGATAGTGGCATTAAAATATTCTTTGATATCGTTTTTTAAAATGTGTATGTGTTCATGTTTTAATAAAAAAAAACAGGTTTCAACTTATAAGATAAATACATTAAATAGATAAATGTTGACACTCACAAGCATATTTGTCTGTGATTTGCAGAATAGGATATCACCAGACAACAAATCTTGTTTTACACTTTTAATTCTTCCCATTCATTCACATGAATGAAACAAGCCGACATATCGTAATTGTTTATGAAGTGCTCAATGTATTTTTTTTTAAATCCACACGTATCATGTGACGACCATTTTTAGCGTCTGTGAAGTTAAAGGACTAGTAACATTTTTAAGAATTGGGCTTCATTCTTCTCATATATTCCACAGCACGTTATTTATCTGTCTTGTCTTTATGTGATATGGCAGCGTCAACATTTGATGTAACATTTGATGTACATGTCCATTATGAGTAGGTAACGATCACATTTAAGATTCAAGAAAAACAAGACACTAGTGGCATTAGCAAAGTAATTCTGACTAAAATGACATCATGAACACATTTGTGAAATAACAAATGAGATGAAAAGATATCCAATGGATGCATTGGAATGGACTGAGTACTTCCACTGGGTGGATATAGCCAATTCTAATATAATGAAATGAACTGCACATGATGCAAAAGTAAAATTGGTGAATCAAAAGCATTTTTCAGGACACTCAGCAAAATAGTGTTGCAGTGCTGTAGACCCAACATGCTCACAATGATTATCTCCAGAATAAAGGTGCCCTGATACCATATTTGTGAAGAGACCCTGAATGTTTACAATGCATTCTCCCCCTTGTGTAGCCTCCCCCGCCTCCGCTTGGGCTTGCGTTTCCTTCTTGGCCTTCGGCGTTGTTCTACGCATTACCCTGTGCTCGTGTGTAATGCCTACAATATGTAGCTGCTCTGTATAAGGGCTTAGTGCAGTGTTTGCTGACGTATGGCCAGGCGCTGAGAAGCATTCTAATTGATTTCTCCCATGCCTGGCTTGATAATATGTGCTGCATTCCCTTGGCGCGGTTGTGCTTTGTTGTTGTTGTTACACTCCAAGTGCATTCGAATGCACTCCTAATTACGCCGTGCTACACTAGGGGGATGCACCGTATTGGAATCTTGCCAATAACCAATGTGGCTGTCGGGTATACTGCTAGCTATCTCAGCACTAGCTTTGTTATCAACAGCAGGTAGTATTATCCTAGCGTTAGCATTAATGCACTGTTGTGATCTTACACAACTGGGCTTGCTGAATGTCCACGATCTGCCGTAAGCATTAAAAGGAAGGTTCACCTTCAACATTTAGGGGTCAGTCGAGCGGAAAACGTAAATTCTGCAAAACGACAGAAACAGTTTGGACATTCATTGTGTCCAAACTGGATTCAGGTTTATCACACAATCTTGGAAACACGTGAATTCTGTGGCATTGGACTACTTTTCAAGGATTTTTGTTAGTCAAGTTAGTTACATATGTATATAATATTAACATGAACTCAACACTGTGTTAAGTATGTAACCTACTTGTTTTTGTTATCATAAAGATTAGTGGCATAACATAATTCCATCCATCAAGGAAAGTTATATTTTCATGTCACGTTGAATTACTGTGAAAATTAATTACTGTGAATAGAAAAAAAGGATGAAATAAGCCTAGGGATGTCATTAGAATTGTAAATCTAATTGTTGTGTTGTGTTTTCCCGGCCTTACGTTTTCATTTTTTATTACACCGACACCTTCTACTAGTCGCCCTGCAACAATTTATTTCAGCGTGGTTCGCAGCAGTAGTAACCATTGTTCAATGTTACACATTTCTGGTGTTATACTTCATATATTGTGTCACTTATATTTTTATCTGTGGTGCGGTGTGCATTCAATATTTTAAAATGCATGCACTATGCTTGTTATTCTTTAAGTTCTGTAAATTACCTTGATTTTAGCATCTTTTCTAGGAGTAATCAGATTAAAGTTATTTATTTAGTCACGGTTAGTTACGTATATTTTACAAAAACAACTGTTGGCACTCGGCAGCTGCTGACTATAATGACAATAGATAAAAATTAATCTAACTCACTTCTGAATCAACGTTGTGGTGACCCAATGTCACCAGGGGGAGTATAATCCAACTGGCTTTCGTATTTCCGTATTCCAGAAGGTCGACTGCGTATTGTACGGTTCAGTTCATTTATTGAACTTTGGAAAATAAATAACAAAGCCTAATCATTTATAATCCCTCGTTTAATCATATCGTTCGGCTGTTGCTGTCGCCGTTGAATAATGATGGTTCCCATATTGCACTACACCACTGTTTATTAAAAGTCTCGGTGATGGTGAGCCGTCAATCAACATGAATGAATAATAATATATACAAACTCGTAACGTATGAATTATTTTCTTAAATAACAAAATATTATTAAATATATTATTCCAGAGACATATTATTTATTGAAATAAAACATTTTCTTTTTCCATGTTGTAGGCCTAATTGGCACCTACAAATGTAATCGGTAACTTAGTCTAACTTAGTTACTATTAAGATGAGTATAGTTAATCAGGAGCCAGTTTATTTTTACAAGTAACTGAGGCAACACTGTTCACAGCCTGACTGTAAAATAGATGACAATACGACAAAGAGATAGAGTTGTAAGCACATCGGCTATGAACTCGCATCCCTTTCCCCATCTCAGACGTCCTCCACAAAGCACCTCACTGGCTGGCAGCCTGACGTGACTGCGTAGTAAATCCTGAGCTGAAATGCAGAGGCTTGGCTGCCGTGCTGCAACTACAGATAAGCCCAATAGCTGTTCTCCATCAATAGCTGTTCTCCATCAATAGCTGTTCTCCATCAATAGCTGTTCTCCATCAATAGCTGTTCTCCATCAATAGCTGTTCTCCATCAATAGCTGTTCTCCATCAATAGCTGTTCTCCATCAATAGCTGTTCTCCATCAATAGCTGTTCTCCATCAATAGCTGTTCTCCATCAATAGCTGTTCTCCATCAATAGCTGTTCTCCATCAATAGCTGTTCTCCATCAATAGCTGTTCTCCATCAATAGCTGTTCTCCATCAATAGCTGTTCTCCATCAATAGCTGTTCTCCATCAATAGCTGTTCTCCATCAATGTGCTTTGATGCAAATGTTGAACTCTCGCCACGAGGACAGCGGTCTTGGCAACAGAGCTATTGTAATTTAGCATTTTTAGCCTGAACATTCTGATATGGTCCCAGTATTATGGCAGCATGGTGTATGGGGGACAGGGGTCTGTGGTGTTGCCTCAGAGCAAGTTTGATCGGGAAAAGTGTTGGTTACGAAATACAGTAGTGAATTGGAAAACTTTTTTTGTCCGATGCTACAGCCACACTCCGAATTATGTCAAAATATCAGTCACTACTGTAGAACCATTGTGTTATGACATTGCGTGGACTGCAGCTTCCTAATGTAGGACAGTCAGTTGCCTCACGTGGAACAGTGGAATGTAGTGTTGAACAGTTGAACGCTGGAGAAAGATGACCCATGTTGGTGTAAATTCTGCTACAAGCGGAGTTAGTGAAGAATGGATTGATTTTTGAAATGAATATATTACAAATATCATTATTTCATTCTGAAAAGTCTAGAAAACATAAACTACTATACTACTACACTAATTTCTCTGAACGGCTAAAATCCCAGCCCGCAAAACTCTCGAAACTCTGCAGCAGCTCTGCAGCAGGCCATATGGCTGGCAGTGGCTGATTGTTCAGACATCCTTGAAGTCCACAGATCTAATCTATAGCTGTAGTATTTTCCTCATAGAGAAAAACACCCCTGTTATCCCTCCTGAAAGGTAATAAATGTGGAGAGAAGGCAGAGAACATACAGGCCATCCTTGCCGCCTGCTGGCTCATTAGACACTGTCTTAGGAGCCCTGGGAGGTGTCTCATCTTGCGAGCACATCACCGTCTCCTCAACACTGCAGTTGTGTGTGCTGCTACATAACTTAAAGACCAACCAGAAATGATCCTGTGGGCTGATGCTATCTACTGAAGATACCAGAGCCAATATGGATGGTGCTGACAATATTATGGCCAGTAGTTCTAGTAAGTTTGTGTAAAACTTTAAAATGTCCCATCTGTGGCTGTGCATTGGCACGAATAGCTGTGATCTATTTCGTAGTAGAAGTGTTACTGAACATCTTTATTTTGTGTAATAACAAATCACGAAATCAGTTCTGAATGACACGGGGGCTGGCTTTGTGTCACGCTTAGAACACTAAACTATCCAGTTTCATCCATACTCTTTCCTATGGCTTAGTCCACAGCACACACAGTGCCGTGAGATCACTTACCCTCATGGTTGTATAGCACAGGTCTGCTCCTCCCTGCTCTCTCATCCCCCTTTCACACAATACTACCAATAACATGGCACAAAATGGTGCTTTCGCCCCAAATAACATAACTTTTAACTAGCATTCTGAATGACTTGTTTTAAATACACATGGATAAAACCTATAAAACACAGTCATTCCCATATGTAGTTGAGCTTTTCTTTTCAGGTATCAGTCGCTGGTGATGGGTTGGGGCTCAATTTTTAGGCCTGATGAGCTCTCTATCAGAGTCCCCACCAAGAGTATTGTACACACACAACACCCACACACTGTGGCTCATTAGTAGCCGTCGTCGGCGATGTTTAATCTAACTCGCTCCACCTCGCCGTCGCTCAACGCCGCCATTTGTCTGTCCCTCTACA
>OMKY01059091.1:0-10700 GCA_900302395.1 Bregmaceros cantori | reverse complement strand
AAACTATCCAGTTTCATCCATACTCTTTCCTATGGCTTAGTCCACAGCACACACAGTGCCGTGAGATCACTTACCCTCATGGTTGTATAGCACAGGTCTGCTCCTCCCTGCTCTCTCATCCCCCTTTCACACAATACTACCAATAACATGGCACAAAATGGTGCTTTCGCCCCAAATAACATAACTTTTAACTAGCATTCTGAATGACACCTCGTTTGTGCTGTTTACCGCAACTCTGAATATTCTGGGATTTTACCTTGTTTTAAATACACATGGATAAAACCTCTAAAACACAGTCATTCCCATATGTAGTTGAGCTTTTCTTTTCAGGTATCAGTCGCTGGTGATGGGTTGGGCTTTTTTAGTCCTGATGAGCTCTCTACCGGAGTCCCCACCAAGAGTATTGTACACACACAACACCCACACACTGTGGCTCATTAGTAGCCGTCGGCGGCGATGTTTAATCCAGCTCGCTCCACCTCGCCGTCGCTCAACGCCGCCATTTGTCTGTCCCTCTACAGGTGCTGATTGGTTCGCCCGTGCTCATGGCGTCAGCGGCAATGATGGAGATGGATGTCGTCTCTGTGAGAAAGATGTTGCAGTCTGCCAACTGACTTCTGCAATGTTGCGTTAGGAAGCCCATTCCAGCACCCTTCCCACATCCCACACCCTGCCAGCCACCTCCAGCTTCTCTCTTTTACACCCACCCCTGGAACCGCCATTTTATGATCCCCGTTGTGGCTTTGTGACCGTGCGGCATGACGAGGACTATCGGACGTTGGGCAGACATGTTTTTCCCAGCGGGAAAAAGGCATAAGAAGCCGTTTGGGCTGCGTGGGACGGGGCTCTTCCTTGCTCTCCTACTGCACTTGGCGCTGTCGTCCGGCCAACGTGTAGACCTCAAGTACCCGGTGGTCACAACAGGGTATGGCAAGGTGAGTAATACTAATAGTAAAGACAACTAACCATCAGTTTAATCCTTGATTCAATGCAGATTATTGAAAAAATAAAATAAAACCTTTAAGTTATACCCAAAACATTCCCAGCAACATGGAATCTAACCTTGTGAACTTGAAATATTGTCAAATTTGTTTCTACATAACCTACAAATGTACAACAATTACATTACCGATAACACAAACAATGACACAACATACAATGACAGCAATTAAAACGTAACCACTCTTGCATTTAGGTGGGAGATTTTTGTAATAACTATGTTCCACGGAGGAGACTTAATCCTTCAGAGAGGACGTCGGAGTGTGGGAGTTCTATTGCAATGCATCTTTTTGGGTCACTTTTTTTTAGTTTGGGGTTATAATAATAGCAGGATACATTCATCTTTGTGTGTGTGTGGGAGGCAGACTCCAGGGCTACTACTTCAGGAAAGCAACACCAGCTCTGTGTGAATAACCATCGTATTGTCGTAACTTTCACCCGGACACTTGGGGAAGTACTGCAACGTGAAGACTAGTGGTAGGAATTTGAATAATTTAAAAGCAAAAAGAATCACGATGCAGTGTTACAGTGTGACAAATCTCCACTATTGACGTTGCAGGGCTAAGAGCAGCATGCTGTTTGCTGGCTGCAGGCTGGTTATCAGCCATTTACAGTGAATCCATTAATAATAAAAAATGAGCCGTGCATGTTCGTGAGTGTGGGTGCACACCATTTTTAGAGAAGCGCCACAAACTGCAACCGTGGCAATTGTGTCCATGAGAGATGCCAGCTGTTGAATTACACTCTCTTTCTCTGTCTCTCTCTCTCTCTCTCTCTCTCTGTCTCTCTCGCTTGTCTTTCTATCTCGTTTGCTCAACGGCTCACTATGGCTCATGCTCTCTCTAGCGTGCTTCAATGTACTCTGTATTTCTTTGCGCTTTCTCCTCCTGCTCACTGCATTTGAAATGCAAGTAAAATGGAGCTTGGGAATGGGGTGGAATAGATGGAGCACACAACAACACCAGCACTGCACCCTACTGAACAGACTGATGACAGGATGAAGACAAACGGGGACAGAACACATGTAGGACGGTTCTTGTCACACTCAGTTGCTTACAATCTTACCAAGTGACTGCTCACATGGTTTTTCACTCAGGTTTTGAACGAGCCGGTGCCTTCATAAATGACAGCCCAAATAAGACAATAATTGACTAACGCATTACAAATCGGTGACACTGCATCCACACCCACTCTCGTGCCCCAATATCGACACAGACACTGATGAATTGTACTAAATATGTCCAAATATATATATATATATATATATATATTAAATACATCCAACAACACAACCAGCAAAACCAAAATCATCATGTTGCCATATTGAATGAGTTACTACTATATTGGTGTACTGTAATTTCCAAGAATATAGGAAAATCAGATTTTTTTCAAATCTTATAACTAAATAATTGAATTTTAAATAGATTTTTGCACAACCCTAATTACAACTATAAATAGTTTGGAAAAGAATAAAACTAGAGACAACTCAACTATAGAGTTGTATTATATGTGTTCCATAGGTACGTGGCGTGCGCCGGGATCTGCCCAATGAGGTACTGGGTCCTGTGGAACAGTACCTGGGTGTGCCGTACGCCACTGCTCCCATCCGCGACCGCCGGTTCCAGCCGCCAGAGGCTCCTGGGTCATGGCAGGAAGTGCGCAATGCCACACAATTCCAGCCAGTGTGCCCGCAGAATGTGCACGGCGCACTGCCTGAGATCATGATGCCCGTGTGGTTCACCGACAACTTGGACGCAGCCGCTGCTTACGTCCAGAACCAGAGCGAGGACTGCCTGTATCTCAACATCTATGTCCCCACTGACGAAGGTAAGGAGCTTCCAAGTTGTTACATCTGTCAATTGTATTGTTCCGACTCCAGTATGACTGCGGCATGTGTTCTAACATTGCACCTAAACCCCTAAGATTTGCATTGTGGGCCTGATAGATGTGATCTCATGCCATGTGCCTCGCGGACGTAAGCATATACGTTAAAAACATTAATATGCAATAAGGATAAGGAGTTGTTTTTATAACCTACATCATAATAGTGTTATGTTTAATTAATTACATGACTTGCTGAAAAGCTATCGACTCACTATTCGCTGTTACTATATATAGTAAGGAAATATATAGAGATCTAATTTCTGGACATATTACCCAGCAAACTACTTGTAAGCACAGGAGGATGACTATGAATGAGTCCACAACTCAGCCGAGTTTTCCGTGGAGATGGATGATGGCTGGGGTAGGCGGCTGTGGCTGCCAGCTATGCTAATGCTAATGGTTATCAATGGTAGTGTTGGACCAGGCTTGCCACCACTCTGTTTGCTTGCCATCCCACCATTATATTCAAATTGAAAACCATCACAAATCAGAATCCTAGGTTACAATTGGTTTATAGAAGATGGAAAGAGGTATTTATGCTGAGGTCATGAGCTGTTGCTCTGGAGATAAAAGTTGTGGTCGGATATAAAGGAAGATATTTTGAGATGGAAAATATGCTTCCCAAATAAAACAACCATTGAGAGTATTCGGTCATGAACTGATAACATTTTGGAGGCCAACACGTTCAAGATCTTTAAGCTTTGCTCCACATTTTTTAGCTTTGTTTTCTCTGATATAGGGTGCAGGGTAGATCTTGGTAGGTATTGCTGTAAAGTGCTCCCCTGCTTAATGTGGGACACCGAAGATACAGAGGCTCTGGCTCCTCCCTAAACTAATGAATGTCAGTAAAACTATGGTAAAAGTGAACTATGGTAATGTGTCCAACTTGAACTTGAACACCAAGTTCAACTGTTCAACACTACATGTCACTGTCTCACATTAGGCAACTCATTGTCCCACATTAGGAAGCTGCAAAAAAGGGCCCACGTTAGGGTAATCCACACTACCTTTACCTATAGGCCTAGTTTCACCTAATTCTATAAACTCTATAACCGCTGGCTGACAATGTTCATCTAAGTGTTTCCACAAGGTCAACAAATGTTTTCTATTTGCTTGAGCGCTTGCTTTAAAGTAGATTCTCTGTTAGTAACACAGACAATTGTTTTTCTAAACACGACTCATATTTGACAGTGAATGTGTTAAGCCCCTTCCAAGTTTTTCCTCCACACCGGCTTTTTTAGTTTGTTGCAGAACAATCTCCAGGAACCCCCGAGGGAGCAATCTGAAACATGACTATGGACACGGCGGCTGCTATATACTGTATATTATAGACACACAGCCAGATGCCGGCTTCCCTATACACTGTTGCTGCCAAGTGTCCTCCAGCCCCCCACCCAGGCTGTTATTGGAACAGACAGAATTGCAGTGGCAAGTGGATATGGAGTTGTTGCCAGTATGGGGAATGGGACACAGTATACTGTAGACTTGCAATGTTCCAGCCACAACCAATCAGAGCTTGCTATTCGGGGCACGCATTTACACAGGAAAGAAGAATACAAAAAGCTTGCCATTGCATGTAATAATGACACAGAGCGCTTGAATGGATGAATGGATGAATTTGTCCCAGATTTGGTGTGTTAATGCTCTTCATTTTTAAGATGGCTGAATTGAACCAAACTTCGGTTGAAGTTATTAAAGTTATTGAATATTGCCTGTCACTGTAATTTAAAACACTTAAAACAAAAGCAAAAATATAAATATGTTCCATGAACGTGCATAATTAAATGTGGCACGCAAAGGTGAGACTTTCGTCAAATTTTTATTTCAAATAATATTTAAAATATTATCTCCGTTAATGTCTTATTCCACTCTGCCTGGTCTGCATTCAAGCCAAATATTTGGCTTTGCAAAGCTCAGACGAATAGCTGTTTAGAGTCAACACTCACATTGCCCCCCCTACTGTAGTGCTGCACTGGTTGCCTAGGTGATCGCCGAAGCAAGGGGAGGATCATGACTTGAATGTAATCATTATAACACATTTGATTAGTGTGAATTCTTGAACATGAATTACAACTATTACTATTTCCTGACTGGCTAGATCAGTGCTCTCTGAATCACATGCCTATACACCATCTGCCCAATCTACATCCCATCACAGAAATATTGAGCTGAGGCTTTGATGATAGACCAACACCACGACTCTAGCTCCTTTCTTTTGGGTCCAGCTGGTGTCATTTGTAACACGCTGCCACCAAAAAGCGACACATCTATTTTGGCCGCTCGTAAGCACACAGAGGGCCAAACACTAATACGACCAAGCAAAGGGGACTACTTGAACAGAACCGTCAGCATTCTGAATTTAGACACTGTTTCATGTCATCTCGGAACAACGCCTTCATGTCCCATAGTGTTCAGGATGTAGTGAGAAAATGAGTGTAGTGGTAAGAACGAGAATGGAGAGGAAGACAGAATAGTGGGAATAGTGCAGTGGGGGAGGGAGGGATCAGTTGGAATATGAGGCAGAGAGAGAGAGGGAGAGAGAGAGAGGCAAAGGCCCTTTTTAAAATCCCTGCTCACTATATTGTACACTTACCATACAGTGCACTAAACAGCATTATGGCATTAGTGCACAAATTATGGTACTCGCACTTCCAGTGATACGCAAGCACACTCTGGTGGTACACGGTTGTTGTTGTTTTTTATTTCCCACATTATCACATTTTAAATTGCAAAAATACGCACACAACACAGGGCCAATTCCTGCATCGTATCATTGAAACATGTCAACCTGTCAGCAGGCTGTGGAAATTGTTACTGTTCATTACATAAGAAAACCAATTCAGGTAACAAATAACCACAACGAGGAATAAAGGTGTGTGTGTGTGTGTGTGTGTGTGTGTGTGTGTGTGTGTGTGTTTGAAGCTAATTGAAAAAACGCATATGGCTCTATTTTAAAATCGGTCATCATGGTGGTCCTTGGACCGCTGAATTGTCTCTCAGGTGGTATAAAAAGTGTGCACAATTTGAAATAAAAATGTCAGGTTTTTTTTACACAGATCATTCCCAAATATTTGTAAATGGATTGGGTGGATTGCTCTAATGTGGGCCATTTAGTGAAATGTTGAACAGTTGACAGACGACCCCAGTTTGCTTTTACCATAGTTTGACTGACATTCATTAGTTTAGGGAGGAGCCAGCAGCACTGGAGCTTAGATGGAACTTAGATTAGGTAGTGCCCCACATTAGGGTAATCCACCCTACATAGATAGAAACTGTTCTGATGCTGTAACATTTATGAATAATTGATAAGTAAATATGTTGTTGTTATTATTAGTACACATCACCAAAACATGTGGGGAACACATCAACAAGATGAGTAAATAATTATGCTGAATTAAAAGTGCTTAGGAGCAAGAGAAGAGGTTGGAGTGAAGGGGAAGACAGAGTGGAGGTTATTTCCTGTGATGGAGGTTGCGGGTGGATATAAAATGGAAGACCAAATATGAACGTGGTGAGAAAAATGTGTGGGGATCCATTTTAATTAGGCAGGGAACACATCACGGGCCACGGGACCAGCTTAACGAGAGCACTGTTGTCAGCCAGCGTTTCCCATTGATTTTTTTCCAGCTCTTCTCCGCCTGCTATTATTTGAAAAACAGCTTATCAGGGCATATAGAATATTCAGCACGTGGCTATACAGCAAGGTTGCCGTTTGCCTCACTGGCAGTTTTTTCTTTGTTTTCCTTTTTTCTTTTAAGGACAATCCCAGACAACATGAAAGAAGTGCTTAAGGGGAGAGTGGTGGATCTACTGCAATTACTCACCCCAGCGGTTGTCCCTTGTTTGGTATTTTTTGTTGGTTTTTTCATGAGTAATGCAAAGTTGTCTTTGGCTACTGCACTATGATAATGCTTGGTTAGTGTGTGTCAAACATGTGGCCCAGTAGCCAAATGCGGCCCACGGGACCATATTTAGCGGCCATGATATGAAAGTTTAATGGTTGGTTGCCTATGGTGTTAATCTGCAGTGATTTTATGGTTGTTGTTTTATCTTAAACGTGATGGCAGTCTTCATCATGACCAAGGAAAGCTATGTTCAGAAAAAAACATTCATGTTCTTCATTATTCTGAAGTTAAATGACAAAAAGTCTTTTTTCTGTCACTTTGTGGAATACCTGATGCGGCCCAGTCTCACCCCGATACTGCCTCCAGCGGCCCTGAGGTCATTTAGATTTGATGGCCGGATACCTCCACAGCCTCCATGTTTATGATGGAGGCTGTCTGGTAAACAGTACAGAGAATAATCAGTACTGTTTACCACACAGCCATTGGCTAGCCTTCACCCACATCAATACCAAGAAATAGCACCATGGGAATTGTTGTGTCTAGCTGTCACTAGTCACACAATATTCACAAGACAATTACTCCATGAAGACATTGACACATCATTGTCCTCTCTATATTCAAATTCAGGAAAGCTAATAAACAAAACTCAAAAAAGAATTTGCATTTAGTAATTTGCCACAAATAAAATATTTTGGAAAATCCTAGCTATGAATTCAGTATTTACATTTCATGAATTAGTTGCTATTAGTTAACATTTTTCTCTCCACAGTTATTATGTGTGTGTATACAGTGTAGATATGTATATAAATGTGTGTGTGTGAGGGTGGCTTGCCATGTGTGAATATGTGGACAGTCTATATATAAATAATTTGTTGTGGTTCACAAGTCATGTGCTGTTACCTTAATCAGTGCACCAATACGTGTGGGTTTGTGCGGTGAACAGTGACGCATGCCACTGGGCGCCCCGTGCTCGAAACAGAAGATATTTGCGGAACCTTTGCCTGCAAGCCATTGGAAATGTGGAAGTATGTTGGTCACGCCAGCCAGAAACCAGGGCGGTGTTGGCTCTACTCTAGCCACTAATGCTCACAGCCACCGTATACACACGTGCACACATATATACACATAAGCTGACTCACAAACACATACACACAGCCTTTTTGTGTGGAAACCCAGTGAACCAGAATCAACCGTCACCCAACCATTGCGAGGTTCCTAACCCTTCTGCTACCACGCACTATTATTAGATCCTACATCCTCACTCACGTGTGTGTGTGTGCACTCTACGGTGTGTATTTGGTTTGGGGGGTGAGTGTGTAGAATTCACAGGTGAGGTACGTTGTTGTCGGGTGGTGGATGCGTCAATGTTCTGTG
Source organism: Bregmaceros cantori (assembly GCA_900302395.1). NCBI lineage: Eukaryota > Metazoa > Chordata > Actinopteri > Gadiformes > Bregmacerotidae > Bregmaceros > Bregmaceros cantori. The sequence continues at coordinate 2,598 of OMKY01059091.1, read as the reverse complement.
TGATGTGTGGTCTAATGAGACACGTCAGCGCCCTACGCACGGATGCCTGGGACGCGAGCGAGATGGATTTGTAGAGCACTCAGCGTATGGTTTCCTTCGCTGTGATTCTCTTTGTCTACATCAACGTCTCTCACTCGTGCACGTATATTTCCCCATGCGTACCCCTGTCTGTTCACATGTCTGCCTGACAAATAAATCCTTCTTTCCTACAGCAATTTTGCGTACAAGATTTTGATCTTTTAAAGCGAGTGACATGCTTCCTATACTTGATATTCAAGAATTATGCAACAGCAAAATGAAATCCCATTCTAGTGTTTTCATAAATGTTGAAATTAAATATGACGAAACACACCACACTCTTTGAAGGGGGTTTAAGACACCACATCCTCAGATACTTGGGATATTTACCTCTTCTGTTAAATTCAAAGTCACGTCGAAGCAAACTTTATTGTCACTCAATTATGCAACACAACATTGCAAGAAGACCAAAACTTTGTTCCCTCAAAACTCCAAATTTGCAAGGAGATGGTAATATGGACAACATAAAATAAACCAAAATAAACACCAAACTTGGATATGAAATGTAAGTAGGGTCAAGGTGGTTATGGTCTTTATGAATTGTGAATTCCACTGTACACATGTACGTGTCTTAATACAGCACCTTCACCTTGAATACTGCTGCAGCATTTGCCGGATACTAGCAGTTAATGTGGCGTGTATGTCAGGTCTTTGATGATATGGTGGTGGATATGATGTTTTTTCTTTGGCAGCGTGGTGGTCTTTCATGGATGCTAGGGTTTATCTCAGTCAGTCTCTGCTTTTCTCCTCAGCCTCGGTAGTGACTTCTGGTAAATATGCTGAGAATGACTCTATAGAAGGTCGAGAGGGAGGGTGCTGGCTCTGTGGTGCAGTCGGTAAGACACTCGTGTGTAGCACATGTAAAGTGCCTGTGGCTTAGTTCACAGGTACGGGCAGTGAGTTCACAAGTTCTCCTCCCCTCGCCGACAGTTTTTAAAGATCTTCCCACGGTCTCTATCATCCCACTTTCGCATCAACCTCTTGAAATAAAATGGGAAAATGGCACTGGCTGAAAAAATAACTTTTTAAAAAGAACTAGGAAGCTCACCTAATTCTGCGCAAAAACTGGAAACTTTTTAAAAATATATATTTATCCGACATCAGCTTCATTTTTCCATCTTTTGTTGACAGGATTAGTCGGAAACGGGGTTTAAGAGATCAGGGGTAGACATCGCAGGAAAGCTGGCGAAACCACAGTTCTACTACAATGAATAGAGGCAATGAATAGGTCTTCTCTTCCACCTATTTGGATCAGATACTTATGGTGTTTAAAGGATGTATCCAATCTAACATCAACCATTCCTAGTCGCGTGGACACCATTGGCACCATCAACGATCCCCCTTGCTGCACTTTCTTGACAATGAAAGTAATGATCATCGAGGATGTGCTGTGTAGTGACGAAGTTGACCCACATTTTCTTCTCCAATGCTCAACAGCATGTCCTCACGTGAACCCACATTGTCAGCAAGTTAAGCAGATCACATGTGAAACATTGACTAGGACTCAGGTCTGCATTCTCCAAGTTGCAGTTTCAGAACTATGTTATATTTTTCTCTTAAGCAAACAGGATACTCTAGACTTTTAGGAGGAACTCCTTTCCACCGCTGAACAAATACTTCTCCCAACCTTCCTGTCTCTCTATTTCTGTCCCTCTCACTCTCCCCTAGTCGCCCCTCACCCCATCTCTTCTAATTGTCAGGCACTCAGCAGGACTTGCCCGGCGGTAACATTTTTCTTAAATAGATTGGTAATTGTGTACAAGAAACTACAGCTTTCTGCTGGAGTTTTAATTAAAGAACATGTGTAAATCATACAGGTCTGACCTTGTTCGGTAATGATCCAATGTGGTTGAAGCAATTTTTTCAGACATGCACGACATAGACATGACGTTGCATTGTTAGCGACCGTCAAGTGGATGAATAGCATGACATGAGGCTTGATAAGGGCACCACCGTCCAGCCATCAGAGGGTGAGAGGTGACCCGCTGGTTCTGCTTGGCCGGTAGTCAAGTGTTGAAGTGAACACAATGCCCCCAGCTGAACCACAACACAAACAGCATTGAACAGGATACACTGCCAACTACATTAGTTTGGTGGCATTTGGAGACCATTCACTCATATAGGAATCTAACACAGCCAAACTAAGGGAGTGAGCAGGGTCATCATTGGCCAGGTTCGCTCTAGCAATGAAGATGAAAACAGTTACCAATATTGAAATATTAATATGGGGGCTGGCCCCGTGGTCCTGTGCCTGTGGTTCTAGCACACGCAGCACCGTGAAATCGCTTCCCCTCACACCTCACGGTCATATGCTGCATGACCGCTCACCGCCGCTCTCTTGTTCCCCCTTCACACTAATGCTAAGGATAGTGTGTGTGTGTGTGTGTGTGTGTGTGTGTGTGTGTGTGTGTGTGTGTGTGTGTGTGTGTGTGTGTGTGTGTGTATGTGTGTGCTAATGCAGTTGCATGAAGCATTGCGGTTGACCTTGTACTCTGTGCAGTGTGTGAGTCGTGTATGGAG
>OMKY01059089.1:0-13515 GCA_900302395.1 Bregmaceros cantori | reverse complement strand
AAAAAAAAAAAAAATTAATAATAATTAAAAAAAAAAAAATTATATATATATATATATATATATATATATATATAAATAAAATTTGGTCAAACATGTTTCATCTATTTGAGATGATGTTATTTGCATCACCAGAAGCAGTAGAAATGTGTTGTTGAGGCTAACTGAGATTCTGTTCTTTACCTCAACAGATGCACTATAAATGTGTTGCAGTTTAAGTGAGCGGCTGCTGTTTACCACTATTTGTGTGTTGTTGTTTCAGATGTTGCTTGTTACAAACGAGACACCTTGTTGCATAGAACTGAAGCCCTTTTAATGGGAAGTATGCTACTTTAAATAAAAGTTATGAAAATGTGGTGGTTTCGCGTCGCGCCAACTTCGCCAAGATGGAGGGGAGGGTGGATTGGTGTAGTCCGGCATCTGCTCCGGTCCCCGGCACATTGGGCTTCTGACAATACGGCCCTCTGAGCAAAGTAGTTGAATAGCACTGCTATAGAGCACTTCACACCAAGGCAAAGAGATAATAGAAATGAGACATTTAAAATACATTATGAGCGAAAACCAAACAAGCGCAAGTACAATAAAATTAAATAAATACAATAAAGTGATAAAATAAAGATGGGCAGGGGCGGGGGGGATGCCGAGATGTATTCATAGGTCTGCTTAAAAAGGAATGTCTTTAGGTGGCGTTTGAAAGAATCACTTTGGAGCCACAGCCTCGAAGGCTCTGTCGCCACGGGATCGGACATGGGTCCGTGAAAGTATGGATTTCTCTGGTGACATTTTACTTGTACTCAGTGCATTTTCCACACACATGTCAGTAATTTCTACTCCTTACTTTTCAAAAACAGACTCATTACTTTTAAAAGACTATGTAAATATAATATATGTTGTTTGCGTAATGACATTGATCTACAAGAATTATTAACATTTATTTAATGCAGCATAATGTAAACACCACTGCAAACAAGTGATATCTTGTACAATATGTATCTTTACACTCTCATGGCAAGCTAAGAAATTATTATTTCCTGACGTAAGCGGTTCTCTCTTTTTTGTACTTTTTTCCCCATTAACATATTATTGCATTCATTTTACTGAGCATTGCTATTTACTATGATGCAGTATGGCATGGCTTCTTACCCCTGTAACCTAAATAAATTGTAACAACTTTAAAAACTAGGCCTATGCAGTCATCTCCGACTGCTATATGTATGTCCTTGAAACACGACGCTTCCCATACCACTATCAGGCTTTAACTCTTCACCCAGACTTTAAACTCATCGGAAAGGCACAACAAAGGATGCACTTTTGCTCTAGCTCCCCTCCTTGAAAGACCAGCATCCGTCACTGCATATAGCCCACCCTTAAGTGGTATGCTGGAACCACAGCCTGGCAAACCAGAACTAACTAACCCGTCTATATCTCGTCTCGCAGAGAGAATCGCCTCAACGTGGCTCTGATTGGACAGTAGTCAAACACCTGATAATCTGATTCCAACTCGGATAACAAACGCGTGCATGTTGTTGTCCAATGAGTGAGCGGCTGCAGCAGACACATGGAGTTGTTTACAAATGCATTTAAGTTGTTGACTTAGTCTTAGGTGGCGACGTCTGAATACAACCACCGTAAATCTATTTCGGGAACCGGCCCACGCTGCACCCCGGAAGCAACCCGCAACAAATTCAAAATGCAGTTTGAATACACACTAAGTCTTTACCTACGGAGTCTATGTCGAGGAGCCTCTGCAGATCTCTGATGCTTCGGATCTCACTCCGTGCCAGTCGCTCGATCAGCTCCCGGGGAAGTGGTGACTCCTGTGGACCCAGAACTTGTTTTAAAAAATGCACAGAATCCGTTTGATGTTTCTTTGGTCTCAACAACATGGTGGAAGGTCCTTTATATCTAGGACAATTAGACTGTACAATGATGGCATCTGGAGATTTAGAAGGCCCTTTATGTCTAGGACAATTAGACTGTACAATGATGATATATAGAGCTTCAGAAGGTCCTAATTTAATTAGTTGATTAATCATTGAATGCATTTAAGGACTTTGCACAATGGAGCCAGAGACACTGGAGATTAGGTGTCTCATATTAGGCAGTGACCCACATTAGGGCAATCCACCCTACATGACGTGCATGTCAGACTACTTCCAGCCTGGAAAAAACAGCCTGGATGTCACCTCTGACTAATGGGGTGAGGAAAATGATGCTGGACATGGTGCAGGTGCAGAGAAAGGAAGGTCTGAGTGGAACTCAGGTTTCAGATTGGGATCAACTGGAGTTGATGCAAGTCAAACTCAGCAAGCCAGACTCAACAAGCCAGACTCAACAAACCAGACTCAACAAGCCAGACTCCATAAGATCCAGGGAACAATGCCATCAGAACTTCAAATCTAACTTATTAAAATTGCTTATCACCACTTTCTGATCATGTACCTCCATCAATATAACGACAGTCGTTATGATGTCATTAAAGCAGTGTTCAGTCTGCCAAACACCATCTTCTCATTCTTGATGAATGCATAATAATTCAGCTGGATAACAGCTCAAAAAAGGTGTTATATAAGCAATATCACTCAGCATTGTTCCAATTCAACTGCGTTTCACTTGTTTTTCATTCATTAATATAAGTAGAGTGGGACAGGAGAGAGAGAGAGAGAGAGAGAGAGACAGGGGGGGGGGACAGGAGAGAGAGAGGGACAGGAGAGAGAGAGGGACAGGAGAGAGAGAGGGACAGGAGAGAGAGAGAGAGAGCAAGAGAGAGAGAGAGCGAGGTGTTGCTTATGAGAATAAATATTCTCCTTATTGCACTGGCCTATGGGTCAACTGCTTTTCACCTTGTTTTCATTCATTAATATAAGTAGGGTGTGAGTATGTGAGAGAGAGTGGGGCAGGAGAGAGAGATGGTGTGAGGGAAGGAGAGAGAGACCACTTTTATACACAGAGATGGCAAGAGTACCCAGATTGGTAACTTGAGTAGAAATAAAATACTGTAGTGCAAGCGTCCCTCGTGGAGGAGCTAGGGAAGGAGGAACTCGGGTCGACAATAACTGAGCCCAGTCATTGTCAAGCTTCGTTCTGACTCTTTATATAGAGGCACGTAGGCACATGCAGAGTCGCCAACGGTGGCGGCCCAGAATGTACCACCGCGCGTGCATTCATTACAATACATTTGTAAAAGTAGCACTTGAGTAAGAGAACAACCTACAGATCCAAATATCTATTCAAGTAAAGCGTATTGATCCAGACACTGACATTAACTCAAGAGTATGTTTGAAAGAATGACAAACAATATTTATTTATTTATACAGCTTTCATATCAAAAGTAGCAAGCCTATTTTGCCAATGCAAGAGTAGAACGTTCTGATATTTATGTTGAAAATATACTGAACAATAGTCGTCAGGAAAATGAATACTAAAAGTACGAAGCACTTGGAAAATCTACTTAAGTACAGTAGCGAAGTATTCGTACTTAGCTTTTTGCCGTCTCTCAACGTATACATTATACACCGCATTAAATACTTAGCCATTGCGTAGCCTAACTTTGTACACCACCTATGCTATATGCATAGGTAATGTAAATGCATACATTATTACTGCAGCGTAATTACGCACGCCACCCAAGACGTCCACACGGAACTTCGAGTGGCATTACGAGGAACTAGAGTTCATTTAGAAGCACAGAGCACACCCTACCTCGGCGACAGCGTATAGCATGCACAGGCAGACGACGATGAGGTGACGCAGCCCGGCTCTCATCTCCTCTCCAGGTCGGGTTGGCATATGAGCGCGGCAAAGTTTCTCCTACACGGGATCACCCAAGGCGTCTCTCCCAGGTCCCAGAAACACCACAGGTCAACCATCCCCGGGCCGAATGGCCGTTTAATCCAATCACCAAAAACGGGCAGGTCCTGCGCGCATACGACAGAAATCCACCGGGAAGGCCGGGGAGGTCTTGAAGTTTAATGCCCGCAGTCTTTGATATCTCACGCAATCAAAAACAAGAGCACATAAGTCATTAAAGCGTCCCCATAACCCTGCCGATTGGATCCGTTATTTTCATGTCGCGAAAGTGCAATTTCCATGACGGTAGTCCTCAGCGAGGCGCGCAGCCTTCCTCCCGTACACCTTTACGCGCGCGAGGCGCACGCAGCTATCACACTCTTTGATGCGCGTCTCTACTCGAGCGGCTGCATCTCGCGGTCAGGTTGCTGCTGGCATATTGCGGCGGTTTCCACTGGGCCCGCGCATCCCCCTGTCGTCTGATGCTTCCTTCTGACGTCACAGTCGCATCACACACGCAGCTGCCGACTGCTGGCGCACGCTTTGTCACTTCACGTGTACGCCCCCAGTTTGCTCGAGGCGCTCTTACCAAACGGCGCTCTGTTGCAGCATCCGATAACAAGTGCTGGAATAGAGGAAATATTTTTCATCGCCTCCTAGTGCTAACTGAGGCTATAGAAGTGTTTGGTTTGTTTGTTTGATTGCTTGATTATTTATTAATTAATCAATTTATGTATTCGGGCATTTCAATTTCACTCAAACAGATGCATGCTCCATACAAATGGTTCGACAAGATCGCCCAATAAGGAAATACAAAAATACATTTAAACAAAGTTAAAATATGAAGGGAAAAAAACCTGTAATGATTATCAAGGAAAAACGATTAACTGTTTAATTAAAAAAAAGTTAATCCATTGTTAAATGTCAGTATACAATTCAAAACATTCAAGTGGTATGCAAGCAGTCGATTGTGTTCACGTACGTTGCAGTTTTTATATTTGGCTAGTACATATTATTTTAACTTTTTGATTTGAGTCAGATATGCACTTTCTTTGATATTTTCTGGTAAATTAATACATGCTTTTGAGCCTTGTTCATACCTTTTGGTTCAAATTCCCAACAACTTAAATGATAGTGATAATATATTATTATTGTTATTTATCTCCGTTTAAAGGTTTACTGTGTTAGAGTGGATTGCCCTAAAGTGGGACACTGCCTAATGTGGGATTCCTAAGTTCCAGTGGATCTGGCTCCCCCTGGATGTTTAATTTTTAAACATTTTTAAAACGGCAAAGTGCGTTTAATTGCTTATATCAGTTGTTTGTTTACAGGCATGTCAGTAACCAAATTACAATAATTAAGCTACTATATTTTTATCACTTTTTCCTGTAACTAGTGATCTAACTAGGGTGGGGCCGCGCCCGTGGAGCGCGTTCTCGCTCTGGTAGACGCCAAAGAGCGGTCGGATCACCAATGTAAAGGTTGGTGGGGTATAAGGGAACCGGTCTCTATCAAAACGCTCCTTTACTGTCAGTAGACAAGTTAGAAAGAGAATGAACATCACAATCACACAATGACATTTCCACTCATTGCAAATATGGTGATTATTTACCGTCAGCAGAATGTCACAGAATGTCCACATGCGTGTAAAATCTGTCCCAGAAATATGAACCTCTACACGACTGTGAAAGTAATTCTGAGTTACTTTTAAAATGATGTAGCCAGTAATCGTAACTGTGTCAACACTGTTTGTTTATTATTACTTATTAGCATAGCTATTATTTCCCTTGAGATTCAAATGGAAAATAGCTTAACGCACCTGCCCGCTGCCACACAGCGTGACGCAACGCCACGCAGTGGGAGCGCATCGCAGCATAATGCTGCCACCTGCTGGCTGGACCTTACGGTGCGCATTAGAGCGAGCACCGGAATATGGGTGTAAATGCTGACGGAATTTAACAAATAAAATACTAAATTCCAATAATAATAATGTTGAGTATAATGGGCATATATCGGTATAAATAACAGATTGAGGTGTAGAGGTTCATATTTCTGGGAGAGATTTTACACACATGTGGACATTCTGCTGACAGCAAATAATCACTATATATGTGCTAGCCAGTAGCCCCCAGTTTGAGGAAATGTCATTTTGACTCAATGCAACATCATTTCCCCCACCCCTCCCTGTCTGGACAAGACAGGCGTGAGTTCGATGTTCAGTCTCTTTCTAACTTGTCTACCGACAGTAAATGAGCATTTCGATAGAGGCTGGTTTCCTTATTTTCCACCTACTTCTACAGAGGTATATTTATCAGTAGATGGATACTTTATTCACCCCATTATTATTATCATTTTTAAAACAAAACGGTTACTGTATGTGAGGGTCTCAAAAATAAGTCCCATTGTTATTATATGAAAATGTCAATTTGACCTGTTGAAATAGAAAGTTAAATGGTAGCAGCGTATCCGCTCTTATTAGCTCTCAAACTCTCGGCAGGGGCGCAGTAACAAATATTGGCCTAAGGGCGGAGCTCACGGGTCGCTATCCGTTCCCCCCAGTGTTGGGAAAAATCGTTAACTTCAGTGAACTAAATCAATTGAGTCAGTTCAGTAGAAAGATTAGTTTAAAATAGTCGTTCACTGCCTTTTTAAAACGTTATTAATATTAGTATCAACAACTATAAATTATACTACTATATTTATGAAATTAATGGCGTATTATTAATATTATAATGGCGTACTATTAATGTTATTAATAATTAGTATTAAACATTAATATACAGAGGCGCATTTTGTCACCAGGCTAGGCAGGCAGCTGCTTGGGGGTGTTGGTAGACTTATGAGGTCAAGGCGTCATTTGTTAAAAAAAAAAAAAAAAAAGTTTGAGAACCCCTGACCAAAAGTTCAAAAACGTTCTTGTTATTGTTTTTTTGTTAGTGAATTGACACTCTATTTCGTGTGAAATTTTTCACAAATTTGTTCTGGATTCAATTATTAACATTATTAATATTTTTAGGTTATTAGGTTAAGACCTGTATCAGACAGTAGGGGAGGCCTACTTAATTGTTAAAGGGATCGTTCTGAATTTTTGACATGAATCTGTATGGCATCAACTAGACAAGCATTCTCTTTGACTTACCCCCGACAATGTCGGTGAGCAGAGTTAGTGTCCAGTATAGGTCTAGAAGAAAAGTAGTTCCGCATGTTGCTGGGGACACCTAAATGATGCGTTTTTCGTCCCAAAAAAGTAAAAGAATGATTTATTTGCATCACCAAAAACAAAAAACAAAAAAACGTTCCAACAAAAATCATGCGTCATTATAACGTGGGCGCTATTTTGTGTTGTTCGGAGGCAGGCCCACTTGTGTGTACGTGACGCCGTACACTGCCCAGTAATTTATTTGCGTCACAAAACCATCTGGCCCTTCGGTTGGGTACTCACTCACACTCCATTACACTCACTTTTTTGGGGGAGAAAAATGAATGAAGGATGGGCAGGTGACTTCGGAATGAAGGATGGGCAGGTGAGTTCGGAATGAAGGATGGTTAGGTGAGTTCTGAATGAAGGATGGGCAGGTGAGTTCTGAATGAAGGATGGGCAGTTGGAATGTCTGAGTGTGAGTGTCTGTATGTGCTCAAGAGGTGTTTTGAAAACGGTCTGTCAATAATTCAGGATAAGCTCACGCTATTGGTTGGAGTGGTTAATGAGCCAATGCTAATAGGGCTTGTGCATGGTGACGTCACGGCTTGGGCGTGGCAGACATTTTTGGAGTCGCACGAATGGTGAAGTATACGTACGGTGAAGTATAAGTATATTTATTCTAAAATTTGAATAAAACACTTTTAATGCCACATCCAAACTGAGATTCTACTATTTGACAGCCCAAGAGTCATTTATTTATTTACCAAAAGAAAATCAATTTACAGCTACTATTTATTACCTCCATCATTAAAACCCACTCGTAACCTAATTCCCAATAGACATCCCTCAGGGTGCCATTGTCCTCTGCGCCCACGGATTGCACCCGAAGGTTATTTGATCACTCATCTGCATGGAATAGACAGAGGCACTGTGGCGGCCTCAGCCCATCGTTATGCCAGACACGAGCGCTGCGGTTTGTGTGACGCGTAAAAGACAGGAGTGATTTTCCAAATGATTTAAAGCTAACCATAATGTCGCACATCTGGTCATCGTACACTGCGCCATCGTTCAGCTTTGTCTCGAGCACGCCATTAAAAAAGTTATGCCCCCTGCGTCCCCAAGGTGGCTCCCAGACCACAGTCAGGAGATTCGTTAGAGAGATAAATATGAGATGGTTTAGCTCAAATCTACCCGCTGATGGTTAGCCTGGCAAGCCAGAACCAATGAATCATCCACGCATCACTTGCGATGGGACAATTTTTCAAAACGTTTCTTTCAGACCGGTTCAGACAGGCCTATGTTTAACGTTTTCGCTCTTGGAACTGTTCTGCCACCAAAATATCGGTCCTGAATTGGTTTGGAACACAAAAATCTTGTTCGTTCTTAAAGTTCCTTATATTGTGCAATGTTACGTTTACATATAGGTTATACAAAATATATTTCGGGAGACTTTCAAACTTCAGTGCAACTGTATTAACGCGAAAACCGGGTTTAAAACGAGATTACATTCGCTTCCTCATCTGTCCACCAGATGGAGCCCCACATGCTTGCCGACTGACAGTGAAAGTGGACGAAAGGAAATGTTAAAATATATTGAGAAGAGAAAAAAAGAAAAAGTTTAACTGGTTTGTTGGATTTGATAATGTTCAGTTTCTGTTTTCCGGCACAGTTAAGGAAATCTTTTTCAGATTCCGTTTCCGCTCCTCATAAAATTTTGTAAATTTGTTCGTTTTCAGTTTCCGTTCCTTGAACCGGTTCGGGGCCCTGGTCTGGATCAACCAGACCGTCAAATCAGATTGTCGTCCACGTTCAGGCGATCCAAACATCTTCCCGTTAAGGCAGGCTTTGTTCAACTTTGTTCGTCTCGAGACGTAGTGCTCCATGTCACCCCTACTGCGCTGTGATTTGATAACTTTATTTGATTGACACTCCTTGTATTTTGAACCTGTTTAATCCAGATGCGTGCCATGCGTGGACTTTTCATTTGATCTGGTTTGTCAGGCTAGCTGATGGCAGGAGCCACTGCTAAACACCTACAGCATCACTAGTTGTAGTCCTCGTCCATAAGAGATCAGGTGGTTTAGAGTCGTTTGGTCACCACGGGATTATGGGTTAAACCGAAACCTTAAGGCCAATTCATACCCTACATGTGGCCAATTACGTACGTAATCCGTCTGTACGTTCCACGCTTTGCCGCCTTCATACCTATGAGGGTCTTTTACCATGTGCAACAACAGCTATTTATACTCAATAGCGCCCCTATATTTACCGGGAGTATTGTTCCGTTTCATGCGTTCGCACGTAATCATAAGGTCCCCAGATCCGTGTCAATTTACGTACGTAATCGACGGAGAGAAAGTGTGAAATGCTCCATCCGTACCCGTACTTTACGTGAGGTATGAATGGGCCGTAACCGTTCTCCCGACCCTTGACCTAACCCTAACCTTAACCTGACAGGCCGATTATGCTTGGTGCCGGGAGTCTCAATAGGAGAGGCCAGACTACAGCATCACACTGTAAAGGACACCGCATTCGTTTTGATGTCCGTGCCTACTTCCGGGTTGGTATGGGCCTAGAAACCCAAATTATCAGTTAATTGTGTGAGGGGGAGGGGGGGGTCATAATTTCACAACGCCTCAGATTAATATTATACGTTATTTTTTATTTCAGCTCCCATAGGATCCCATTCATTCTGACTCCGTCGTTGGTGCCCCTAGCGTACAGTACCACCGGAAGAAGTCGCATGTGGGGTTGTCTCTCTCTCATACGGTATAGCTCTCTCTATCTCTCCTTGTCCCGGATATATGGGTACTTTCAACAATGATAGCGCGCAGTCGGTGGCTTCAACCCGAGTTCGATCAAAGGAATGGGATGACGTCATGCACGCTGCATTTACTTTATATACACAGTCTATGGTTATAGGTGTGTGCTGTCCCATTAAATAGACACGTTCAAAAACTCTCTGGAACTATGAGAAACTTGTAGCTGTGTTAGGGATTATTACTGAAGTCATCTTCCCCACGCTGACCTTAGTATAAGTATAGGTTGATTGACCAGAAGGGGGCGAGGGATAGAATGTCAGTGAATTTGATACAGAGTATCACCGCTAATCCTGCATCGTACCCCCAGTGTGTCCGAACAATGGCCTTCCCAGTTGATGAGCACGTTCTGAAGAACCACCTGGTCAGGTCGTTTCAGTTCAATCTTTCTAATCCTTTCAGTGACCTGACGAACCCAATGGAGGACAATAATCCAAAGACTGTTACCGGTGCCGGTTTTACTCTAAATTAAAAACTGTGGCTTTTTTAACATTGCGACGTATTGCGTTTTCATAGTTGCGTTTTTTGTTTTGATCAGTAAGGGGTGGGTAAATAAAAATACTTTTAACTGCGCTAGTAAAACTTTGAGTTAGAGTAAACAAACAATGTCAACATTTTTCTTCTTACAACAACGCACGCATTTCATTTAAGGTCTTTTTGACAAAGCGTTTTTTTAAACAAAAACAAAGTTTGTAGAAGATGAAGAGGAACGCTCTCTTCAACCCAGTTTAACCAATCGTATCCAATAAAGATTTAAAAACGGTGCTGATCCCGGATAAAATAAAGTTAAGAAAAAGAAAATGTTAGTCGCAGTTAGGGCTGTGCAAAAAATCTTGAAAATCGGATTATTTTCTTCAGAGGATTTTTGAAAAAAGAAATTGTCAAAATGGATTTCCTTTTCAACATTGATAATGATTTTACTGGTCTGTTAATTTATATGGGTGAATAAAATGTATATAAATTGATAATTGTACTAATCCTAAACCAAAGGGTGAGGTGCCTCTACTTAACTCCAAAACCAATGGAAACCATTCGCAAAGTTTGAAATATGAAACTTCTAGTTTTTATATATTTTGTCATATCCTTTTCCTCATGAAATCGGAAACAAAAATCGAAAATCGAGATTTCAAAGACACAAATCGGGATTTTATTTTTTGGCAAAATCGTACAGGCCTAGTCGCAGTCCTACATTGTGTGTGCAGATTGCGAGGTACAAACTGCGCCCCCCAGACTGTGAGAGACTGGAGTCAAGAGGAGGTTATAAAGCTGTGGCGTCACCATGCCAACAGGACTCCATTCCTCTGGAAGAGCACAGCGTTGGAAACTGTTGAGGTATTTAAAATAACTCTTAACCCGACGTTAAAGTGGACATGCGAACACCTGCTATCAATTCAAAAATGTTCCCAGATAAAACTAGGCTATTTTCTTTAGTTTACTCGTTGGTTGGTTTTTCAACTTCAGTGCAACTGTATTAACGCCATTACATTTGCTTCCTCGTCTGTCCACAAGATTGAGACCCAGATGCATGGGGCTTGATGACTGACAGTGAAAGTGGACGGAAATAGTCTCCCAGAAATAGGATATATTAATATATAAAGAACGGAAAAAAACTTACCGGTTTTGTGGATTTCATAATGTTCTGTTTCTGTTCCGGAACAGTTGAAATATTTTTCAGTTTCCGCTCTCGCTCATTTTCGGTTTCGTTCCTTGAACCGGTTCGGAGCCCTGCGCTTTCCTGACATCACCTGTAAGAAAAAAAACCCTTTCAAAACTAATAACAAATAATACTAATAATAGTAATAATACTAGCAATAATAATAATAATAATAATCCATATAATAACACCAGTAAGGCTATTAATAGACTATGCTGTTAAAAGAAAAAACAATAAGCAAAAAATAAAATCTACTCTTGCCATTTCCCCATTAAGGATTACAGATGGAAATGATCAACTCTGTTAAATCCGATGTGACCATGTTGATGACAATGATTTATGGCGCATGCTGTCCTTCAAAGAAACTCATTTAGTTATTAATTAATTCACTCACCATTGTCCCTCTAGGAAAGCACGGTGGCAGAGTGGTTATAGACCATGCACGCTTGCGCACAAAAATATTATATATATATATATATATATTTGTATGGCCCAATAGACACACGCTAAATACAGCAGGGCACAAGGACTGGAGCACATGGAGAGCAGACAGTGTTTTAACGGCGGTTTGCAGCCGGTTATTTGTTGCATTACCGCCCCCTTCTGTCTCATTCTCACATCATACCCACACGTTCAAAAGCATACACACACACACACACACCTGACCACCACTGTCCCAGAGGTGGTCTACCCTACTACTTGCCTACTCTCCCTTCTACCCTACATCCCATCTACCCTAACGACGTGCCTCCTCTCCCTTCTACCTTACACGCTCCTGTACACCCCCAACCTCCCTCGTGAATCCCAGCACAGCCTTCCTCGGTTCCTTCCTTTAATCCCAAACTCTCTACCACTTCTTTAAACCCAATTCCCCTTACGTCAACATTCGGCTCTTCTCCTTCCCATACCTCACACCATTGACACAACACATGCTCAACAGTTTCACTCCGCCCACACACAACCCAGTACCATGTTTCCTTATCAACCTTAACCCCTCATTTAAAGAACTATGCCCTATTCTGACCCTAGCTACAACAACCTGCTCTCTCCTACCCAGTGCTTAATTTGAGGGGGAGCTAGCTCCCCCCACCTCCGACATCCCCAGCTGATCTTGAGCTGGGGGAAAAACTCGTCCCCAGCGCTCCGGCTTGACAAATTAAGCTCTCTTCCCCGCCCTCCCTACGCGATCATTCATTTCCAAAATCTTTAATTCCTCATGATACCTACACCCCCCCCATTCCTATACTTACTAACACCCCTACTGAATCACTACAAACTACCACTTCCTTAGCCCTACTCTGCTCTACCCACTGCACTGCTAATAATACAGCCACTAATTCCACCCCATATCTACTCAAACTATTGCTCAACCTTCTTCTAATAATCACCCCCTCTTCCACAACTTCTGTCCTTGTTACGCTAGGTTTCCACTACAGAGAGGTCCGTATACGGTCCGTACACGGTCAGTGCGTATACGGTCCGGTTGGAAGATTGCTGTTTCCATTGTCAACAAAACTCCTGCGGGCGGTGCATTGGTATTCACGTGTGAACATACATAACGCGATAACACACACTTCATGCAGCCCGCCCCCATGCAGTTGTCAACAATAGCACATGGCTACGAAGCAGCGCAAGACGTGAGTGTTTGTGTGTGTGTGTCTGTCTGCGTATGTGTTCGCTTGTTGCTGTTCTTTTGTGTGTGTGTGTGTGTGTATGCGTGCGTGCGCAAAGAAAAGAGAGGGGAACAGAGTGCTTCAATGGGGAGACAGCCATGCGCAAAGTAATATATATATTCCAAAGTTTTTACCGAAGCGGCCTCGTGCACGCGGCTTTGGTGTGTGCGCGCGCGTGCGTGCCTGTCACGCACACACACGCAAAGGGGAGCGGAACGCACCAGGCGCACACACAACAGTGCCGTACGCACGCAGATGCACACACAACAGTCCCGTGCGCTCGCAGACATACACACACACACACACACACACACACACAGAATAATCCTCCTTGTTTATATACACACTCACACACAATGTTAGACCAAACCTTACCTTTCTGGTCTTGTGGGGATTTTTCATTCTGGACGATTTCTTTATGTCGACCTCTGTTGTATTTAC
>OMKY01059070.1:4417-16708 GCA_900302395.1 Bregmaceros cantori | reverse complement strand
GCCGTGGCTGCCCACCGCTCCTCAGCGATATGTTAAATGCAGAGGAAGATATTTACAAAGCATGTATGCTAGCCTAGCGAGCCAGAACCAGCGAATCATCCTTGCATGTGAAAAAACATGCATCTGAAAAATAATATAGCGAGATACATTAACATCTCTGCTTGTTACCAATATAGGTAGTTATTATATTGCAGTGGTGATGGAATACAATGGAACCATTGAGTCACCAACCATCACTTGTCAACTTTTTACTTTATTTTTTCTTTCTTTCACCTTGAATAAAATAAACTGAAATCAATCAAAAATAAATACAATTATTTGCTGTATAATTGTATTCAGATGTGTTTTAGGTCATTCAGAAATTATCTCATATGGGTCCTTTTTGATTACTTTTTTTTTTTTAATGCAAAAACGATTTCAACAAATAACATCATGTGTTCCAAGAACATTGGCTTCAAACTATATTAAGAGGAGCTGCAGTTTATAGAAAACAATTTGCTTAAAATTATCTGGTTCATTTTTATCTAAAAAGTAAATACCTGGAGTATAGCTAGGTTGTAACACCATATCGGGACTGAAATAGTCAGCAAATTCAAGGGTCAGTCACCTAGCTTGACTAGCTACTAAAGGGACACTGGTCAAGTTTCTATAAAAAGAATGGATGATAGATATGACGTATAAATAAACATACATGTTATGGTGTAAGACCAAGTAGGGCTTCTCCTCCTTGAAAGACCAGCATCTGCCACTGCAAACTGCTACACATCTTAATACCCATGGATGTTTCACTGTGTGCATGGCTCTCTGTCCAAATCCAGAAACAGGGAACTTTACGCCATGGATTGATGGATGCCGAGGCCTGTCTATTTGTTGTGTCACTTTGATTTCCATTTGCAATATCATATTTTTGGGAATATTAGTACTCTGTCTTCAATGCTCAAACTGCCCAACTGCTGACGTGCATACATGTTGGTTCCTAAAGTATTCTGTGCTCAATATAGATGAATAGTAATGACCATTTTGCAAACACTCCATGAATGGTTGTCTTTTACTCTTTTTTACGAATGTATTGTACTTCTATTCAAGTCAAGAAATATGGGTACTTTAGCCATCTCTGCTGCACACCGGTGAGCGCGCTGCGCGTGCACGGCAGTGATAGTACGAATCGTGTCCTTTCCCCCTCCTCTGGTGACATTTGGTGGTGGCCAAAAAAATCATGAAATGCTTGAAACGGGGACATATTCGGGGACAGAATTTGACGGGGATACGCCGTCCAAATCGAGAACCGTCCCCGGTTGGGGAAAAAAAATCGAGGACTGTGTATTATAATGGCATGTGCGCGTTTTGTATGTAACCGGACCGCTTTCCCCCTCTGGCGTGACGTGGCATGCCGTCATTGGCGGAATTCCTTGGTATATATCCTGCAGCCTGAGCGGCAGCCACCTCCTCGACACCAGTGGAATCTGATCAGAGCTCCTGCAGCTTCAGACGGGGACCTCAAAAAAGTGAGTGAATGACGGGGTGGAGAGGAGGGGGGGTGAAAGACTTGAATGAATGATTCAGTGGATGTTATTATGTACGCGTGCGTGTCGTTGTCTGCAATCGTGCACACGCCCCTGTGTGTCTTCTTCTTGTGAGAGACCCCGGCTGATCGCGTGTATACGTGTGCGCGTGCACGCGCGAGCGAGCTAGGCCCGCTGACATGTTATGCCTACGTGGACTTGGTGGGGGAAAAAAGACTGGGAGCAACCCCCGGGATTCAGGATCTTCCTGCGGGAGGTGGTTATATTAAAACCCTGACATTGTCACGTTCTATTGACGAGAACGTGCATTCATCCTCTATACGAACGAGTTCCATCGGTGACAATATTAATGTGTGTTGTTTTTTGTGTGTGCGTTTATTCCCCTCCGTTGCGAGAGACTAGTGTTGACGTATGCATACTGTCTTGTGTGTATCGTATGGCCACACGCGTGTCGCTTCATCATGGCCCTCGCGACGTCCTCTAGAATATAACCGGGGTTTCTTGTTCACTCGTCCTGGCTGTATGTTTCCATATGCGACGTACTCCCCAAGACTGCTTGTTACTTTGATTTTATGGTCCTCCTCCACCTTGCGCCCTACCAACCTGCTCGTTGTTCTTTACTGCGGGCCGTGGAGGAGTCATCACAATTGCACACGTATTCGTGATGATGATAAAAGTGGTATTAATTGGTCTTGTGGGATGGGGGGGGGTCTAGTGGGGAGAGAGGGAGGCCAGCGGCGGCTTTGAGACGATCAGACTACAGCTGCTAGTTTGCCGGCTAACTCCTAGCTAGCTTGTTTGCTTCAGCTGGTGATGTGTCGTTCGCTAACGTGTACTTCTTGACGAGTATTTTTTTCCTTAAGGGCTGCAACTAACGGTTATTTTGATCATCGATTAATCAGCCATTTTTACTGGCAATTAATCGGTTCATTTTCCTTTCAAATCGGAACGATTGATAGGATTAATTGTGATTATGAAACGTTGTTAAACGTTTGCAATATTATTGTTACAAACTTTGTTGTTTTGCTATGTCCATTTTATAGTAATAACATAAAAGGGCCCACTCATACAACCTAAATTATTACATATTGCGCTTTCACACAATCTTACATGTTGTCTTTATTGTATGGGGCCTTTAGGGCATTGGGAATAATATATACCCAACATGATTGAGCGAGAGTAGGCCAAACCATGAAATGATTAATTGCTTTAAAGTTGAGATTTGAAAGTATCCATACTACACTGTCTGTATCTTGACGTGCTTTGTTCTTAGATAAGGGTAGTAAATGTAATCATTGGCTCACTCTTCCGAAAACATTGTGGGCCAAATAGGCCTGATGTCCATTAGAAGTGTAAGATCCTGTGGTGTTGCTTAAAAAGTCATAATCGGTTTCCTTTTGCCACGTTGCAATTGTAAGCTATACACATTGAATTAGTATTCGGACACGGTAGATATTCCTGTGAACATGGCTCAACTTTGAAAAAATCGTCCCAATCTACAACCACATATTAATAACTCCTTATGAAACACGTTCCTTCAAATATGTAGTTGTGTACGCTCGACACATAGTATAAAATACACGTCCCACTGGGACCTATAAAGTTGCGTTTTGCTGTTAAACAGACGAGCAAATAGTCGGCACTGCCTTGGAATTCCCATGTGTGCACGGTCACGAGCTGGATCCTGGCGCGTCGAATTGATTCGCCTCACTGAAACGAAACGCACATCCAAGCGGCCAGGTAGTAGCAAGTTAGCCGAAGCTATCCCTGCTAGCCCCCCAGCACCACCGAGCTACGTGTCACTCACTCCGGCCAAAGTTTACAGCCACTTGGGCTGTCTAACGTCCAACCCTCAATTATAACCACTCTACAGCGAATACTCCACCGGTCTTTTTTTCTAAAGTCGCGGTTTTTCTTGAAATAAAGTTTCGATATCCGCTATTATGTAACGGCCGAACTAGGGCTGCATCTATTATTTTGATAAACGATTAATCGGACATTTTTACTGACTATTCATCAATGGATCATTTTTTAAAATATATACAATCGGAGGGAGTATTCACTTAAAACATTTATATTGCAATCTTTTTGATGTCTCCCTAGCTCCACGTACTGTAGATTATACACATTATTTCCATTGTCGTAGTAACATGGAAGAACCTACCCTTCTGTGCCATCTTAAAACTGTCCCCCCCCCACCCAAGCTCACTTATTATCTTTAATTAATTTTTGTTGCTGTAGGGCTCAGCAATGTTCAGTATCTTAAGAATGTTTGGGGCAGTGGGAACAGGTATTCAATGTGTATGGCGGGCCAAGAGATTAATCGATTCAATTAATCGATCAAATTAATTCAATAATCAATTATGACTTTATTTTTAATCGAGTGCTGCGCTACTCGCAACTGGTGTAACGCTGACTACAAAGCATTGGCTGGCTATTCCAAATCCTATATCTTCAACGTTGCAGTCGAAGATATAGGGAAAATTAACACACCTTAATCCCTAATCCAGGATTTGTCTTGTAGGGATCAAAACGAGACTCCTGCGCTGGCACCAGGGCCAGAACGACAAGTTGTTATAATGACAACAAAATATTGGTTGTCCAGATGGAAGTAAATTGCGACTACATGACTACAAATACATTTATATTAAGATATATTCTGATCTAAGCAGCTTGCAATTTAGTTTTTTCTGCCTTCATCTCCAAACAAAAAATGTTTGGTGCGCTCCATGTAAATGTAGGTTTCTAGATCAAGAACTCCTCATCTTCAATTATTTTCCGCATTGTGTAACTTGGACCGCAACACTCTGCAAATCCCAGATTTGAAATGCAAATGCTGTTCGCGCTAACCATTAATGAAAATAAATCTAGACTTGAGATCCTGAGATGTTCATATAGTCTGTAGCACTCTCCATTAGGTTTGACCAAAATCTGCCAAAGACTATGGTGGAAGATAAAAAATTCAAAGAAGGCCATGCTGGAGAGACTATATATCATGGTAATGGGCTGGCCTTGAATCTGTCAATACGATACAGGCCTTAGTGGGATCTCTGGAGAGGAGTGGAAAAGCAGAATCACCCCACCAAAACTAGATGCTTCTAACTGCGTCAGAAATCCTGAAAATCCCATGTAAGTGGATGGGAAGAGACAAGGCAGTGTCACGAATTGGCGTCCAACATCAATTTTCTTTTGATGGGCGGTATTTTTTTTGACCTGCGCCGCTGCGCGTTAAAGCCACTACCATTGACGAGTAAATGTGCGTCAAACGCAGAAACAAGCAGCGCGACAAATGCAGAACATGGGAAAATTAAAGTGGAGCAGGAAAAAATGCAAGGGAAATTCTTTTAGGTTCTTGGTTGCTGGTCGCAAGGAAAAAGCTGTTACCTAATTTGCTATTTAATGTCTAAACTCTTATCTGCTCTTCCACACAAGCGTGGCCATGGCGCCACTTTCCATAAAAGACAGTGAAATGAGTAGCCTCATTTCATATCTGCAGATATGTCCACAAATTCCAGTGCACACATACTAGAGCCAAGTGGGTATGGGTAGTCAACGCTATATGTGTGCTGTGCGCCTCATCGAGTCAAAGGCTGCTCTGTATAATCACAAATGTATATGTATATTCCTGGTGTCAACAATATCTATATCAATATCTGATTCATATGTGTAACGGGTCACCCACATTTCTGTAGACTCTACAGTTTCTTTGTTCACTGTAAAATAACAGTTATTTTGGTGTGCACATTTCAGTTGTCATAAATCTTTTAAGTGATTTTCAAAAACATTTCACTACATGTTATAAGCACCTTATTTATCACTCTCTGAGGGGGATGGGAGAGCGGGTGGGTCTGCTTCATTGCACCTTGGTAAAGCCGGTTTATCCACTTCATTAATCTCTCAGCCAGCTCCACGTGTGTCTGTGCGACTGTGTCGCATGCATGCAAAATCAACCAATTTCCCCCCCTGTTTTCTTGATGATTGACTAATTTGCAAGAAATGCGTGACTGCCTCCTAACTGCCTTCTGTATGCTATATGCCTCTTGAATCAGTGTTCTATGCTCTTATGCACTTTTTACTCTCATGTAATCTCAACTAAATTCTACATGCTAATTCCAACATCTAAAAATAATTGCATTGTTGGATCATCTTAATAACAATGTCGTGAAATGATTCATTATCTTGCAGTGTTTAATATGATGGCATTAGCCTAAATAAAGTACAGTCAATTGTTTTCAGAGCTATACCTTCTGTGATGAAAGGCTGACGATGCATTTTGACCAGAAATTGTTCAACGTTGCGACTTGTGCAATTGCAAAAAATATTTTAATGCATGAAATTATTCATTTTACAGGCAATTTGTAATTTTTATGTAATCTTGTATAAATATCTGTGTATAAACTCAGATTTTCTTTTTCTTGGAATGAATAACTGGAAAGAAATTAAACATCCTTTTTGAAGTTGATGCAGTTTTGTCACACAATCTCATGCCCTCTGATTATCTCCCCTACTCCTGCCTGGTTCACCCAAATCAACAGTTATCATCTTTGCACTGAATGATGTCTGAAAGGTTCGTTTTTGTTGCCAATTTCTGGATTTGTCCTGTGGTCTGTCCACCAACTGGCAGCACTTGACTAATCCATGATCTTCCGATGTTTTTCTTCCTTTTTTTCTTAGGCAAAAGCTGGCAGGCTGACGTGCGCGGGCAATTAACAGGACGGATAATCTGGTAACTGACCATTTAGCTGGTAAGTTAATTATTGCTGTCACATTTATTTCCCTTGTCTGTTTATATGCCCTTGTCATTTTCTTGTAGAGACTGCTTACTTGATTCAGTTATTTTGTCTTATGAGGTGAAGAATCTTTTCATGTCTAACGCTTTGTACACTTTTTTTTTTTTTCATTGTAGTTTCACATCCTCTTCCGTTGCTAATTAAGGGATTATAAGTATGAACATCATTAATCATATGACTCAAAGGTTAAATGTTAAAGGCTAAGATGACTCGGTCCTGCAGTCTTTTCTCGAAGAATGCATTGATTAAACTCAATACTTTAGCCCTTGAATAGAATCATGTTTAGTTAATTGATTTAATCGGGACTGAAACTAACAATAATTTTATTAGTTGATTCAGTCGATGATTATTGAAACTGTTGATCGACTAATCGGTTCGATTTCTTAAAGAAAAATCCAAAATATTCACAGCAAGCAATAATTACAAGAGATTAATGTTCACTCGAAATGGTCAGTCTTGGGTTGTCTTAACCAAAACATAAGGGCAAGATAACACAAACTAATTACAATCAATTTATAACGCCGTATTTTTTTCCCCCTCATATCTTTAATCAATAGTGTCTATTTAATGTGTAACAAATTTGTGTGGATCAAAAAGGGATTGTGTCGGCACAAAACCGCCAAAAAATAATGGTTTGGCGATTATTAAATTAGTAGCCGATTTTTAATTCTATAATTGTAGAGTTTTCTTTTTGTTAGATGACAAAATTCAGTTTATTATAACCAATTGCACTGATAATTGCAGTACGTTCCTTTTTGGTTTCAATTAGTAAAGCAAATGTTCCAGTATCTCTTGCAGTGCATCCTTCAGAGATCCTGCTTGGTACATACAGTGCTTGTAACCTGTGGTTTACATTGTCGGGTGTGACGCTTCGCCCTAGATTTTGAACAACTCCGCCAAACTGGTTCCTGCTTCTTAAACGTACTACTATAGCTCCACAGGGGTTTGGTTTTGCTGATGTATTATTGAATGTAGGGCTGCAACTAATGATTATTTGAACAGTCCGATTAGTGAAACGATTAGTTGATTAATCTGTTAGATATTACATGGAAAAAAATCCCCAAAATATTCAGAATGTCACAGAAATTAATCTTGTCAACTTGAAATGTAGACAATACAAATGTAGAATTAATTACCCGGACACAAACTTATTACAATTAATTCAGATGCTAATATTTTGATCGTTTTTCTTCAATAAAAATAATAAATTTCATCAAATAATGTTGAATAATTTTAATCACCTTTTGGATTTTCCATAATTATCAAGTGACATCAAATTTGTGTAGATCTATAGGTGGTGATGTCGGCAAGAACATAATTCAGTATGTATTCTCAGTGGCATTGCGTGATGTTAACTCAGCTGGAGAAGGGACAGCCACGGACAGGACAGCTGGCTGCCTCCGTCTGGCCTTTCCATTGTGATGATTCACAATGGAGAGGTTGTGTCAAACAAGAAATGTAACAGGCTAATCTTGAAGTATAATATTTTGACTTGTGAAGTCTGAACAGAAAGGCTTGGCAGAAGGTAGGGCTGTACGATTTTGCCAAAAAATAAAATCCAGATTTGTGTCTTTGAAATCTCAATTTTCGATTTTTGTTTCCAATTTATTCAAAAAAGGACAAAATATATCAACTAGAAGTTTGATATTTCAAACTTTGCAAATGGTGTCCATTTTTGGAATTAAGTAGAGGCACCCCACCCTTTGGCTTAGGAATAATACAATTATCAATTCATATAGTACATTTTATTCACCCAACTTGAAAACAGGCCAGCAAAGTTATCATTATCAATGTTTGAGGAAATCTGATTTGACGACTTCACTTTTTCAAAAATCCTCTGAACCAAATGATTCGATTTCAAATTTATTTTTTTGCACATCTCTAGCAGAAAGTAAGGTAGTTAAGGTATCAACCAATACTGATCTCTATTTATTTAAGGATTCACTCACCGGTAGTCGTCTGTTTACCCCATCATCCCATGTCATGTTGACATTGGATTATCTAATCAAGCGGACTGTTGTACACCCTTCTTTTATCAATGGAGTATTTCTCTTTTTTTTCCACTGTCTGAGAGAAAGTAGATTGGACGGAATGCCTACTTTGTGATTTGTTGTGGTTTCAACCTCTGGCAAGGATGTTAAGCTTTTTAGTCGCAGTGAGTGTATTCAACTGGATCTCTCTGGTTTTGCAGCTGAATAATAATAATAATTATTATTATGATTCATGCAACAAATGCACGGCACATATTCGCCTCCCCTTCCTTCTGGCAGACACTAGAGGGGCCTTGGAACAGTTTCTTCCCCGTTCAGTGATTTTTTTATTTTTATTTTATTTTATTTTTTTGTTAAACTATGCAAGTAATACACCATTGAACCCTGCACACTCTATCTCTTTGCACTTCACAGAACTTGTAACTATTTGGGAACTTGTAGTCATCCACCGTGCCCTGTAGTAAGCACATCTGACTACTGAGATTTTCACTTTATTTCCTTCTTCATTTATTTTTCATTGCGTGTACACCAGAGTGTCTGTTGTGTATGTACCTTAATCCATGTGTATATTGCTTGCAATTGCAGCATGGCAAAATGAAACTGATTCTGAAAATGCATTACTTTTTACTTTCTCTGCAGTGGCTCACTCGGACTCTGTGTTGACTCGATCGTCACAATGAGCTCAGTCGCTGTACTTACGCAGGAGCGCTTCAACGAGCACCGTAGTGGCCTGCTGACGGAGCAGAACGCTGCGGGAGGTCAGTATCATCGACTATGTTCATACTGTCAGCCCAAATGTTACATTAAACTTGGGATGGGCGATGTACTAGAGATGCACAATTCTTTTTCTAACTTTTTTTTATAGCACAAATATAAAGGTTACCGTCGCTTTGTCATTTCATTTAATCAAAAAGGTTCTGTTGGTGCAACATGTTTTTACTGGTATATGCTGAAGTGGGAGTTGAGGTAGAGCAGGAGTTGGTTGGTTGGGGAGGGGCACGTGCCTCTATAGGCAAACTAGCAAGGCCTACTGCAAGGACAGGCATGTGAGGAATTTGACATCACATTGACACTCGTGGTTTCAGGAAGTGTACACTATCACCATGAGCACTGGAGAGACTAAGACTGTGTCCAGGTTGGGGCTAACTTAAGATTAATCAATTACCGCATTTTCTGGACCATTGAGCGCACCTCTCTTGAAGCCGCACCCTCGTCATTTAAAAAAAAAAAAAACATGGAAAAATATTTATAAAATGCCATCTATTGAAATTAATATTTAGTTTAAATGAACTGATCCGTTTCCGAATGGAGCCCGAAAACATGTGTGTCATAACAACGGGAGAACAAAACATTACTGTTGTTTATTTCTTTACTCCTCGTCACTGAAACGACCAAACTCCTCTCCCTCAGTATCTGAGTGGAATAGTCTGAAAAGCTTAATTCATACGGATTCTGGTTCTGTGGTAATCTCTCCGTATGGGTCTCTGTGCGCCGAACTTCACCCCGGAGTGAACCACGCTCCGTTTTCTTTGCCCCGGCTCCATTCCCTTTATTCACTGCCAGATCGATGAACTTTAACTTAAATGCAGCATCATATGAAATATTTGTTTTCCATGAGGGATGTGTAAAAAAATATATAACTGTCGTAAAAATCTGTGTCCCGCAAAGTTTTCCCCACGACACTCCCAACACGGAGCTATTGCCTGTTTGTCATGCACCTACAATGTCATGCACATACAATCAAGGCAAGCGTTGCAAGCACCATCTTGGATAGGACCTTGGCGGCTTTTTAAAAGTATTTATTTTATACTAACGCCCCAGAGAAAAAAAAAAAAGAGTAGCCGCATCAACTTATAAGCAGCATAGTTCAAAGTGAGGGGAAAAAGTCGTGGCCTATAGCCGCTAGACCGTACATTGTGTCTGGGCAAATCTGGCAGATGTCGCCTGTGTACGAGCTGACCAATCGAGTTACTCGGATCGAGACTTCGGCGGTTTTGCGTATGGCCGACGCGAGACATGGTTGGAGTTTGGGTGTCACGCCGCTTGTCCCACCTGCACTGTAACTGGATAACACTATCTGACTAACACAAATAATTTCGTTCTGGTTTTACCAGACCAATGTTCGCTCTAATCGCTTGCGATGCGTGGGCGCTTCGCTGGTTCTGGCCTGCCAGGCTAACAAATTGTAGGTAGTTAGGTACCCAGATTGCTTAAGTAAATACTTCTGCTCGTGTCTGTTCTGTACAAGTCTGTCTGTACAAAGGGACAGCTGCAAAGGGGACAAGCCTTCTTCTTACTGGCTATCTCATTGTGACTTATGCAATGGGAGTGAGTGTTGACGACAGATGGTGACATGTGAAAACAGAAGATTGCCCACATCTCATTACACCTTTCATTACTGGTTAAAATCTTCAGATGTGCTGCCCAGTAGCTCAGTTGGTTAGGCAGAACGCTGGAAAGCACGCATATGCCTTAATGGCACGGTGAGTCGGTGTTCGAATCTTGCCACAGAGATCCCACCCCCACCCCCGTCTTCACATGTTTCCACTAACCCTAATAAATAAAGCTTGGGGGAAAAACAGCCTGAAAAATCTTTAGACGATACATTGTCTTCTAGGGCAAACTTTTCCGACTGACTTGTGGAGTCAGAACGGTACACAACATGTTGAGCATTCTCTGTGGTACAGCTTCTGGAACACCGGTTGGTGAAGAGGATGTGCCTCCTACCTACAAGGATGCCTTCCCCCCACTGCCTGAGAAGGCTGCGGTACCCGAGGGTACCCAGGAGTCCACCAATGCCTGGACCAAGATCAAGCCTCTCAAGTCTTCGGTCATCACTCAGGTCTGTGCAGTGTTGCATTCATTTCAGAAGTAACTGTAGGAACTGAAACCCTTTTATATCCTTTTTTTTTCGGTGGGGGGGGCAAACTCGCACGTCTCAACGTGTGCTTTGTAGTGACTGTCTTAAAGCTGAGCTACTGCGGCCCTCACTACTCCTTCAAGGTACATAAGTTAGATTACTTATTACTTTTACTGTTTTTGTTAGTTTTCATTATATTCAGCAAAACTACCTTTAAAAACACAACTTTGGGGAGGGTTGCACACGGTGGCAGCGTGGCTAGTGAGCACGTCCCCCGGACCATAGGTCGAGCAGTGCCGTGGGTTGTGATCCCCTTTCCGGCTTTTCTGCAATGTCTCCCCCTGACTTTTTATCCCAGTTTCTGGGTTTTAATCCTGCATTCAAAGAATGAAAAACGGCGCTTGCGCCCAAAAAATAACTTCGAAAACCTTTTTTTGCCATTGTTCACTTCATTTTGAAATTGGGTTTAAACGTCATAATCCATAATGCACTAACGATGTATACAATCCTTTTTGTCTTTAGAGTTGAGGCAAATTGGAAATGTTGTGGAAGATTAAAGTAATTGTGGTTAAAGTAAAAGTGTGATTACTGCTTTGGAAATGAATGTGGTATTAACTAGTTACTGTAAAAAATGGCCAAAACCAAAGTAACTTTGCGACTGACATCACTTGATAGGTGCACCATGCTTTCCACTCAAGAGAAAAGTGCAAAAGTATTGCTCAAGAAAAACACCCTGTATCCCCAAGCAATCTCTAAACTTGCCCCTCTGCGTGAAGTTGGAGTAGTTGCTTAAAGTTGACTTGCAAGTTTTTGCCATGCTTCCACAAGAGCATGACCCACCAATCACCCCTACAGATCCAGATAATTTTCACTTTCAGCTATCAATGTATGTAGTTGAAGTTTGCGGTGAATACGCAATGAGTGGCGCTATTCCAAATTGAAAAAGTAGCACTAGAATCCAATTGTTAACCTCATTTCAGACCTGCCCCATGTTCTCAATGGGGAGAATCCCTTGAACTTCAAGCTGTTTGTTTCCAGAATTATAGTTCTAATAAAGCTATCTACAATTTAAAATGGTGGCAATTGTTAAGGGACTACGTTGTGGCCCCTTTAAGAACTGGGGGGGT
>OMKY01059023.1:0-14169 GCA_900302395.1 Bregmaceros cantori | reverse complement strand
ATTATATATTTGTATTATATAATTGTATTATTTGTATTTATTTACATTTATTTATTTTATTTTTTTTAAAGTTACATTTATAGAAATAGAAGATAAAAACGGTCCACCATTGGAATGCACTCCAGAATCTTGAATCAATTGCTTGTAAACTTTGCAATGAATTCGATTTGAAAATGCAATTTTAACAACTGTGACATAGGCTGGGGAAATTGGCTGACCTTTTGTGATCAACACTCAACAGTAGCATAACAACGATACTCAAACTGATAATGAAACTGAAACCTTAAAACACAAGATTTTATTACTGTAAAGTCACTGCATTCACGTATGAAGCAAATATCTGACTACTTTAGACTCAATTTTGCAGAGTCCTGGCTGATCAAGCGTGCAAGCAGCGTGAGAAGCTACGCTGTGACTTGGAACGAGCTGACTGCCGCAACCTGCAGCTGGTTCGTGAGGCGGACGAACGCCATTCTGCCTTGGAGGCTCTCAACATCACCAAGATAAGGTACCATTTGTTACCGATCTTACCACTGTGATGTCACTGTGGGACTTGTGAACTGTGTGCCCTAACCTTGGAGCATATAACTGGACGCAGCCACGTCATGTCACTCCAATTAATCAAGGACTTTTTTGAAGCTTAGTGATTCCCAGATAATTCTAGACTAGCCAATAAAAATATGCATGCACGCACCGCACAAGCTTTGCACTATTGGTAATTTATTTCAATTATAATAATATTAAATAATAATAATTTTGGTAATTAGCATTTTAACACTTTTCCAGCCCATTCAGGCTGTTTTTCCAAGATTTATTTATTAGGCTTAGTGGAAACAGGTGAAGATGGGGGGTCGACATGTGGGAAATACGTCGGTGGTGGGATTCGAACCACCGCCATTAAGGCATATGCGTGCTTTCCAGTGCACTGCCTAACCGACTGAGCTACTGGGCAGCACGGGTCTGCACAGTTTAAATGGGCAAAAATTCATACAAACCCATACTTGGCGCCAATGCAAAAAAAAAAAAATTTTGTTTCAATTTGGGTGTTGGAACTGGGCTAGTGAACTAGTTCCAGCCTCCTGTTTGCCAGGAAGAAAGTTTTAATCATACTGTTGTCTCTATTTAGTAAAATAACAACCATTTAGGATGCTGCTAATATGACATTGTGCTCCACAAGGGATCTGGAGCAGGAGTTCCGTGACAGGCTGACGGCTCTGAGGAGCCAGACTGAGCAGGAGAGTGAGCTGCTGCTGCAGCAGGTGGAGACGGAGCGAGCAGCGCTCAGACAGGAGGTGGGGCTGCTGAGAATGCAGGAGAGCCAACTACAGACCGACCTGGTCAACAGCACGCAGGTATGGGGAGCTCGCTAGTCCAGTAAGGCTGTAAGGTTAATCCATTTGAAATCAAAATCAGATTATTTTTCACGTTTATTTTTCCATGATCAGCACAGTTTTTAATCTTTATTGGATGAAATTAGTCGGAAACTAGGTTGACTAGAACAGGGGTAGACATCGTAGAAAGGCTGACTAATTTTTCTATTGTGCGTGCACTGCGCTGGAAAGTGCATTACCCCTGATGCACACAGCCTACAAGCTAGGAATGTAGCGACTTAGATAAATCCAGGGAAGAACATTTTTCAGTATGGATTTTTAGTGGTGTTTTCCTTCAATATTTTTTGTTGTTGTTAGATGTTGGAAGGAACAATGCTCCATTTATGGAAAGATTGTCAATAAGCAGATTCTATTTTGACAACATTATGAGCACTAATCTCCAATCAGTCATGGGAAATCTTGGACAAATGTTATTTTTTTGGGTCCAAGCTCTATTTTTTTCCGGGTTGGTGTGACGAGAGACCAGGGGAAGCAGACTTGCAACATACTTATGTTGGTGAGGGGCAGCGATCTCACAACAGCTGCGTGCGCTATGAGACTAAGGCAAAGTCACAAGTATGAATGGGCCTGGATATGGCGGCCTAACTGACTGAACCACACACTGAGCGTCCTGTGACTGTTGTCGTAGATTGATTGAGCTGTAAAAAGTCAACACTGGAACCGGTCTGTAGCTGCCAGTCTGCTCGTTCTATGTGTGCCCAGGAGAACCGGTCGCTGGAGGAGGAGTTGTGTGTGTGGAAGAAGCGGTTCACCGAGGCTGAGAAGAGCGTACAGAGACTGCAGATCGAGCTTGACTTGGTACTTCAGGACAAGGTACACACAAATATCCATCCAAGATGCATAAGGCTCCAGTCACACACTGCCTGAGAGTGCTAGACAATTGGTTGGCTGTAGTGGTGGTGGGGCGGGGATAGTCAGTAAACTTCACATCACCAATTGACCGATGGTGAAATTTATTGCAGTTTCAACATAATGAATTTAATTATTTTGTTATTTTTATTCATTTTAGCCCCAGACGTGGCTATTACAAGTATTTGAGAGATGTCCAACCCTTCTAAAATATATTTTTTTATTTATATGTAAAATATAATATTTCTGACAATTTCATACACAAATCGTGTCACCTTTACTCTAAAGGTGAACATTCTGGGGTGCGGTGGCAGAGTGGTTATGGAGCGCGCCCCCCAGACCATACGTTGAGCAGTTCTCGCGGGTTCTCATCCTCTCTCCAGCTTTTCTGCGACGTCTCCCCCGACTCTTCATCCCAGTTTCCAAGCCAATTATATCGCTAGCTCTCTCAAAAAAGAATGAAAAATGGCGCTTGCGCCCCCATCTGCAAAAAAGGTAAACATTCTTTATTTTTTAATTATTATTATTATTATTATTTTTAAGTTATTTTTTGGGCGCGAGCACCGTTTATTGAGAGTGACAAGATTAGATCGGAAACTGGGATGAAGGGTCAGGGGAGACATTGTAGGAAAGCTGGCGAGAGTATTTGAACCTGTCCGTGGCCTGGGGGGCGAACACTCTAACCACTCTGCCACCACGCGCCCCAAGGCAAACATTCTTTATTAAGTTACATATATGAATAAATTGCAGTACAATACAGTGAAATACATCCTTCACATGTTATCTATTCCTGAGGATTGGTGAGACCCCCCGGGGGGCCAACTCCAGATTCTGAGCCATTGTCTTGGCCAGGGTCACTGACTGGAGCAGATTAACTGGAACGTGCTAGCTCTAAAAACAATTTGGTCTGCATTTGTTGGTCAACACCATTGTGTTTCTGTAAAACTTTAGCTTTTTTTCATTAATATCGGTCTGTGGAATTTAACATTTCTGCTGTAGCAGATCCACACACACACACACAGACAGACTCGGTAACAGTATCTGTGCTCCGGCTACAACAACTAGGTCTCTGCTTATAATAAATAAATCATGGTTTACGCATGGGGCCCTCCACTACTGTCACTGCAGTGGGCGGGCACCTTCTCATCCAATGAGCAGTGGGCCGAATCCCGTTGTAACCAATGCGAGCTTGCGGTGTCTTGTGATTGACAGCTGGTGGGCTTGGACGCGCAAGGCAGTGGCCTGACGGTGGCTGACGGGGACACCATCAAGGACCTGCAGACTCAGTGTCGGGTACGTCTGCGCAACTTCTATACTTTTCATTGGCTCTCCTCAACTTTCTCCTCATTTTATTGGCTAATTACAGCCCCATTTTTTATTTTATTGGTTCTTTACAATCTTACGTTAATTTGATTTGATTTTGAAAAAAAATGTGATTGGATAAGCACAACATTTTATTCAATCAAGTGCTGTTGGTGTGTTCTTTCTGCTCTGTGAATTATGAGACAAAAGACGATTTTTAAAAAAGGGATTGTCCTCATTGATACAAAATTACATTTTGTTGCGTCAGATCGAAAAAGAAGAGGATACATCAATTAAATAATACAAGCTTGATCCATGGTGATCCAGTTCATGCTGACTTTCTGCCCTCTAGGAAGTGATGTTGTCATAAAGTAGCCATCGTGTATGTACCTGCAATTTTAGTATTCATATTTAACTGATTGGAGTGTGCCTTTTTATTAAGGAGACGCCTTTTTACACACACTTTTTTTATTAACTCCTCAATGAGGTTATATTTTCGGCCGCACATGTTCTCTGTCAACATATTACTAAAGGTTTACTCAAAAAGTTATCGTTGGATTTTCATGGACGTTTTACCAAAGGTGGGGTAGTGACCTAATGACCAATCCGTTAAAATCTAGCAATACATTTTCTGCCGATTCTTCACAAAATTATTTATAAGAAGTTAGGTCCATGGTGGTGAGGTGAGTGCAACCAATTCTTTGCATTTTTCTTTTCTTTTTTTCACGCCATCAGCGCAGTTTTTCCGTCTATTTTATGGACAGGAACAGTCGGAAACAGCGTTGAAGAGATTGCGGGTAGACATTGCAGGAAATCTGGCCAGGGGTGTAGAACTCTCGGCAATAAACCACAGCGGCATTACTATGGATGGGAGCCCTCTTTTGGTTCAGTGTCTTCAACCACATCACCGTCGACAACCCTCTCTGAGCATTCTTCTGTGTGATTGTGTGTGTCCGTGTGTGCATGTTCTGTGTGTGTGTTGGGCAAATGTTTGCTGCATTGGGTGAAGTACAGGAGTTGCAGGATAGGAACGATGAGCTGAGCTCGGAGTTACTGCGGAGTCAGACCGGTCGACGAAGCAAGCGATGTGCGGAGGATGCTGGCTGGACCCCTTCCCCGAACCTAAACCCTGGATCAGACTCTGGTACACACACAAGCAAACTTAATGCGCGCCGGCTGTTAGTGGCCTTAACTACTTCAGCGCCAACCATTAATGGTTGGCGCAATGTTTGACGGTCCACCAAATATTCTCCATTGGGTGTGTCGCTGACTGGTTATGGACACCTCATCCAACGAGCGTTTCATGGTAATGGCGCTGTGTCTACCAGTGTCCGCAGTGCCGCAAGTTTTTTTTGGCCCATTCATTTGGACCATTTTCAGCTTTATTCCGGATTAGCTGGAAAGGGGTGAAGGAAGAGGAGGAGGCGTGCGGCAAAGCTGTCTTTGAGGGGAAGTGAACTCACGACTCTCTGACTATATTTGCTTTGTAATTCACTGTCTTAACAGACTGAGCTACTGCGGTGCTCATTTTAACATTTAAAGTTGCATGTTTTTAACAGTCATCACACTGAAATGTTTTTGTAACTGTATTGTCTATACTTCTTCTTTGTCTTCTTGACTAGTATAAAATCAAATCTTTAAATTGAAAACCAGGGGAAGAGAAGGATCTCCGTATAAGGTTATAAGGTAAAACCTTTTTAACGTATACCCTGATCGAACGATCCTGGATGGCCAGAACTCACAAATACAGATACTTAAAAAAAAAACTGACAGTAGCAAAAACCGCTTTACCGCTAGTTAGCCACCTGATGACGTCATTGGCCCGACGCGGTGGCCACTCAACTTGGACACACCTTCCACATGCGGGCAAACATAAGCCTTCCACAAGCTTTACATTAGCATAACATCTGCACTTTAATTTATGCTGCGAAACCGAGAGCTGACAGCAGGATGTACCGGTTGGGCCAGACCACGCCCCATTCACACACACCTACACACACATGTCCACTTCACTCCACTAATGGTGGATGTGTGTGTGTGTCTCGTTCAGATGAGTTTGAGAGCAAGAGAGGTGTGTCTCCAGTGGCGAGGAGGAAGCTAGACCAGATTGGTAAGAATGTTTTCAAACATGAACACATACACACATGGAAAAGCGCAGCATAAACCTAGTTGAAAACGTGGGCAAGGAAAAAATTGTGTTGCATACTTCAAAAATTCTAGTAATGGTCGTACCCATACTCTCTTCAAGTGTTGTCTTAAATGTAGTTTTATGATTTAGTGTGGGATTTCCAATCATGGCGATAACCAACAGCAGGACTTTGAAATCCCCCAAAATTGGCCTAACAAAACTCTGTCTCTATGAATTAGTGGAAGGTAAAAGAAGCTGAGGCAGTCACCCTAAACTATTGCACCACAACACCCACATCCCGAATCAGAACAACAGTGGATTGGGGCATGTGGAGAAGTATGACGCATGTTGGTGCACACTCTGCTACAAGCAGAGACAATGAGATCTGATGATGATGTGTGTGTCCAGCAGTAAGCATCCAGACAGAGATGGCCATGGAGCAGCTCAGAGAGAAGCACAGCCAGGAGATCCACAGCTTGCGGGTGGAACTGGAAACAAAGGTGACAGGAGGCGGGCGGTTTATCAGTTGTGTGCTTAATCTGTAAGTCCATCTCAGCATTGGATAGGGCTGGTACACGGTGACGTCATGGCTTGGGCAGACATTATGGAGGTAGCATCGTGGTCAGACGAACAGGGAGAGAGCAATATTTGCATAACATTGTCAGTTTAAAAGTCTTTTATTGTTGATTTATCCTTAGTAAAATGCCATCAATCGTCAGCAGATGGCAGCCTAACTATGTCCATTGTATTTACCCCAATACAATGGATGTGAAGTAATAACGTATACCACTTAACTTATGTATACTTATACTTGTATGTCTTCTGCTGCCAAGCCATGACGACACCGTGCACCAGCCCTATTGTCACAAGCTGAAGAACTGGGATGGTTGACCACAAACTTTGAATTAAAAAAGGCTGCTGCACCTTTAGTGATTTCACGATTTATTTTGGATGTCATATTCCACATCAATAAACAAATGATCAAACAAACAAAGACACAACCAAGAAGTGGAGTGAAAAGAAAATGTCGACTAGCGCAGACAGCAGAATATATATTAATATATATAGTTATATTAATATTGTAACGCGAGTGCCCCCTCGTGGAGGTGCTGGGGAATAGATTGAACCAGGTCGGCAATAGCTGAGCTCAGCCATTGCCAAGCTTCGTTCTGATTCTATTTAAGGGGCATGTTGGCGCATGCCAGGGCACCAACAGTGCCGGCCCAGAATGCACTGCGCTGTGCATTCATTACAATATTAATATTAATGTTCATATTTTAGAAGAAAATGTGTTAATGTAATTACTGTAATGGGGTAATTGCTATTAAGGATTTGGCTGTGCTGAGTCACATATTGGAATGTGTAACGAGTTGTAAATATATTTTATCATCATTTTAGGTGAATTTCTATGAGCGCACCATCGAGCTGATGAAGGACAACATGGAGGTGGAGAGGAAAGACATTGCACAGAGCTTCAAGGTAGACGTCACTGTTCACTAATAAATAGGTATTTTGAATAAATCATGTTTACTTAAGAAACTAAACCACGTGTTAAATGCCAAATACGATGAATTGGCTAAATATGACTATGGAGTTATATACAATATTCATTACCATGTCATAAAACTTGATGCAACTCCATTAATGAGAACCGATTTTAAGATTTGTTTGTTAGTGAACATAGGACGAAGCATGCTGAAATCACTTGCCTTTAATTGAGATTTGAAAGACAGCAATTATGCACAACTTAATGATGGACTTGTTTAAAAATGTTCAAAGCAGTTATTATTTTTAAATTATCTACACGCATCAATTGACAAATCCAAAAAAAGAAAGCTTTCTGGCGCAGTCGTTACAACCACAGGTATGGCCAGCATCCCCCTCCTCCCCCAGTGGTGACTTTTTTTCTAGGTCTTCTCCCAGTCTATCATCCCACTTTCATTAGCTCCATCAATACAATGGGAAAATGGTGCTTACACTGAAAAAATTACAACTACTTGGTCATAGCAGACAATGTCTTTAGCCTGCTTCTGATACTGAGATGCATAGGCTGAAGTGTGCAATTTTTTTTCCTGATGAAACATTTGAGAGCACTCTCGGTGTCTGATGCAGCTGGAGATCAGTGATCTGGAGGAGGAGAAGACTCGGGTGGAGCGGGAGGTGGTGGAGCTCAGAGAAAGACTGGAGAACACGGAGCAGCAGAAGAAGGAAGGAACATGGGGCTCTGACCAGGACCGCAGGCATGTTGACCTCCACTCGCATCTAGACTGATAGACTGAACAGCCTTAGCTTTAGCTGCAGAGACCAACTGTCCGCAGAGATCCGCACACCTTGAGTTATAATTACAAATGTGTGTGTGTGTGTGTGTGTTCAGGGCAGGCCGTGAGCGTGCCGAATTGGAACAAAACTATGCTCGGGAGATCAATCACCTGGTCCAGAGACTCAGTGCAGAGAAAGACGAACTGGCAGCAGAGCTCAAGTTGAAGATGGACCAGGAAGTGATGTTGGTCAGGTGCGTAGAAAGACATCATCTGCTAAGCAGTGCAACAATGCCAGCGACTGACACAGTGGAGTGAATACAGGCTTCTAGATTGTCTTGCCTGTCATCATTGCATCATTCTCTCTTGCATTCAACAAAACATAATTATAGGGGAATTCTGTAGGTAATTGTCTCCATCAGTGCTGTCAAGCTTCCCTCAAATAGGATTAAACATTTTAATGGTTTTAATTGAGAAAATGGACAAATATTGGAATTACAGTATTAATAGTGGTAGCTAATATACATTTAGTAGCTAATATATATGTATGCTAATATATATGCAAATACTATCGTATGCGTGCAATTCCTCCATTTTTGGTTCATGTTCATATATTGTTTCTCTCAAAAGATACAATTACAAAAAATAATAAAGATAAAATAATGAAAAACAATTACTTCATATTGTATTAAATATAGTTATGAAATTCAGTTGTAAACAGAAGCATTACCTGCACATTTGCACAAGTGGACCTTTGTTCAAATATCAAGTTTGTACTGTCCATACATATGATTGTGGTTAAGCATTGATTAATAAGCATTGAGCCAACTGACTGAGGCTAACGTGTGGGCTGGTGTACGAGTAGGGCCGAGGCCGAGGAGAGGCTGCTGGACATTCAGCGGCTGGAGGAGCAAATCCGCAGCTTGCATTCAGAAGCTCAGAAGGCATGTTGTGCGCAGACGGAGAGCACCAAACTCGCACAGTCCAAACTGGAGCAGTGTGAATCCAAGCTACGATTCGCGGTCATGAGAAGGTCTAAACTTGAGGCGGAACTGCAAAGTGTTGAAGGCCAGAGTTCTAAGTTTGTCCTGGAGCTTAGTCAGTCGCGGACACAGTGCTCACAGCTGGAGGTAGAGTTGAGATCCTATCGAGAGCAAGTTTGTCAGCTCCAGGAGGAGCTGCGATGCTCGAATGCGCAGAAATCACAATTGACAAATGAGCTGCAGATGAGCGCGTGCTCCCTGAAGAACACCGGCGAGGTAAATCGACTGCTATGCGAGGTCTCCGAGCTGAAGGACGCTCAGACCCGGCTGATTGAGGAGCTCCAGGGGTCATTGGAGGAGGAGCGTGAAGAGACGTGGCGTCTGAGCCAGGAGAAGAGTCGCTACGCCAGCGTGGTCGACCAGCTCTCAGCCCAGATCGTGGAGATGGAGGAGGAGATCACCACCTTGCGTTCACGCCTCCAGGGCCTGGGCCTCCAGCTTGACCGCACAGGCCGTTTGCTGCTCGCTCTGCGGGCCCAGCTGCGGGCCGCTGACGCGCCGGGGTTGCAGGAGAGGATGACACAGAGCCTGGCCCAACTGGAGCAGGTAGAAGGCGCATCTGCGCGGCTACGCGCGGAGGTGGAGCGGCTCAGTGCCCAGCTGGAGGGGCAGCGGAGAGAGCTTCGCAAGGCAGAGGAGAGCACGGCGGGAAGGGCCAGCAGGCTAGAGGAAGGACTGAGATCTTCTGAAAGCCGGTGTTCAGAACTTGGGGCAGAACTGAAGCTCTCCAAGAAGCAAAGTGCGGCATTGGAGAGGGAAATACAATTCTGTAAAGCACATAGTTCCTCATTGGAGAGGGGAATACAATCTTCACAAGAACAAAATTCTGCATTGCATGAGGATCTAAAATCTTCAAAAGAACAACTAGCTGCGTTGGGGATGGAGCTACAATCCTGTAAAGAACAACACGACACATTAGAAGGGGAGCTAAAATCCTCTAAAGATCAAAACGCAGCTCTGGGAGAGGAGTTGAGACATACCAGAGATCAGTGTGTGACATTGGCAGAGCAGTTAAGGTGCGCTGATGAGCAGCGCTCAGAGTTTGAGGCAGAGTTAGTAGGCACCAAAACACAGATTTCCCAACTCAAGGTAGCTTTAAGCCTGTCTCATAGCAACTCCTCTGAACCGGAGACTGAACTAGGGTGGTCTAACGAACACCCTACAAAGCTGGATGAGTTCAAACTCTGCAAAGAAAGCTTTAAGCTGGTGGCAGCATCAAGGCACTCTGAGGATTGCGCTTCCGAGCAGAGCTACGACCAGGGGCTGCTCACTACATGGAAACCGAACACAAGTTGCACGAACGGGAGCTGCTTCGATGCAGACGAGGAGACGACGTGCGCCGCAGAGAAGGAACGGGTCAAGCGCCGTCTTCTCGAGCTGGAGGAGCTGGTGCTGCACCTTGAGGAGGTGACGGAAGGTGGTCCGTGCAGGTGCGTGGCTCGGTCGCCAATCCACTGAGGTGTCTCCCGCCTACTCTGCCGCACTAACCTGTGTGGTCTATGACGTCACCCGACCGTGGGTGCGAGACCCTGCGTACTAATGGAATGTCCCGCCGTGCACACTTCCAGCTAGGTTACGCCTGCACCTGTTGATCGCACCTGGAATGCTGGAATGAATGAATGATTGATGACTCCCACTTAACCTGAATGACCACAACGCATGATCCTAACCACTTATGAATTACAGCTGTATTCATTACACGACATGCCAAGCACATCGATAGACAAAACGGATTATCAAATGCAATTATGCAAGCAAATGCATTTGCTGCCGGAGAATGACTTGTTAAGCAGGAAACTAACTATCTACTGCTAGCTCTAGAATCACAGCAAGTACTTTGCAGTGACTTGACTGAATCCACGATTGGTGTTTTGAGAAAAGGGTGTTGAATGTTGGTACAATAAACATTGGCACATTTATTTTTTTAAATGTCAAAGTAAATTGTTTAGTGTATTAGGTATTTTTCATTTTGGCACAAATTCATGTCTATTGCTTGGGGATTCATGTCCGTACAGATTACATTGACCTCTTTTCGACATGAAAGCGTGCGCATCAAGGCGTATTTGCTGCATATCCTGCATATCCGCGCACACAATCAAATAGATTCACCAGTAAATTGACACACAGCACATGTGACAACAACACATCAAAATCGACTACTACCATCATTTTCAGAATATAAGCCACAACCTTTGACCTCTGATGATGCTGCTTACACAGAATATGTATTGTCCAGCTGCCCACAGCTGTCTGTATATAATATAATAGTAATAATAAATATTATATAAATCTGTCAATTGTATTTGCAGATTTGGGGCAATTGCAACCCTCATACATACACATTATGTATGAGGGCATGTTGTGGCTTATAGCTAAGTCTGACTTACAAGCAGCAAATTTCTCTTTGAAACATTACAATCCTATGCCGGCTAGCTCAGCGATCAGATCTCTGCCAATAGAGTTACAGATTGGCTTCCACCCGCCGACCACTTTTCTACTACGTCCCAATTTCCAATTGAAAAAAAAAACTTTAAAAATCAGAATGTAAATCTTAACAAAGGTTCTCCCTCACAATGAAGTGAATTCTTCGCCGTTTTAATTACGTTAATGTTGATACGTCTTCAACTTGCTCTGATTCTTTGGTTTTATGGGCAAAACAGGCGTCAGGTGGACGAGGCCCAGGCAGAGCTCAGTTCCCAGGCTCAGCGCGTGGCGTCTCTACAGCAGGACGTCATCCAACTTGAGGGGCAGCTGGAGCACAAGACGTGAGTATTGACGGTCTGGTTTGCGCTGCTTTGTGCTGTCATGACTCATTGAAGGAATGCCTGAATTTCCGTAAGCGCCGGTTTTATATTTTTATTGGGATAGGACTAGTCGGAAACTTGGTCAAAGAGATCGGGGCCAGACATTGCAAGGAAAGATAACTCGCGGCACTACGGACTCTGTATCAAAAACACAGCGCCATTAATATCGATGGGGGCGTGATGGCTGCAGTGTTTTTAACCACTCCATCAAATGCCCCATACCTCATAATAACAATAAATAACATTTATTGTTGCAGCTTAGTGCGTTACTTTGGGAAGTAGCATTCTACATGTAATCACAGTGACAGTTATGGTCTTAAATTGTAAATGCGCAAGCAGCAGAACCGTTTTTAAAAGTGACAGCATGGAATTTCGGACGTTCATCCTGAATTGAAGAAATTGAAATGTAAAATGGAACACTTATGATATATGGCTCAGAGTCAAGTTGTACGTGCTGGTAATGTAAAAGTAACTGAATGTAATCCATTACTTTACTTTTAAAATCTGATTGTATTACCTTACATATTAACATTTTTTCATGAGTAACTTGTAAATAAACATCTAAGACACTGATTTCTTTCAGCCATTTCACAGTGTGCGTTATGAGAAAGAATTGGGCAATCAGTACTTTACCTTATACAACTCTGGGTATTAATATGAAACCATTTTGGAATTTGAATCCAATTTGAACATGCTGATGGGTCATTGTCTTGTCCAGGAGGAGGCTGGAGGAGGTGGAACGGGAGCACGAGAGGAGGAGAGGAGAGGAGGAGAAGCTCCATAAGGAGGTCGGTCATCATTGTTTTATGAAAATGCTTTCTCCAGCTCCTGGAGAGAAATATTGTTTACTAAACCAGCTGTTCCTCATTAGCACAGCTCCACGCAGCTCACAAGTCATAAAAAGCCTCTGCCTAATGGATATAACTAATATAAAATCATACATATATTGCAGTAGTAAAGACCAAAATAACAAAATCAAGCTAAAATAGCATTGAATACAGTTCACATTTTTGGGGGAGAATAATTTATATATGCGTCTGTAGCCCTGACCTCTGTGTTGTTGACACGGCAGAATGCCAAACATCGCGAGGAGGTTCTGGAGCTCAGTGGGAGGAACTTGCAGCTGAGCGGGGAGAACGCTGACCTTGGCACCCGTCTGCGCGGCGAAGAAGAGGCCGTGCGGTTGCTGAGAGAGCGGCTGAACAAGGTGACGTCAGAACACCAGGAGGCACTGGCAAAGGTAAGCCTGGATGGGACTGGGAGTTCTTCTGTATGGCCTTTTCAGGTATTGTTCTGGCGTGAGAGCTGTCTGCTTCCTTTGGACTGACCTTTCTGTATATACCACTTGCTTTGGTTTCAATGTTACAGATTGCTGAGACGCCGGGGCTATGCAGAGATGGCAAAAGTACCCGGATTTCTTACTTGAGTGAGAGTAAAATACATTTGTAAAAAAACAACTCGAGTAAGACTACAAAGTACTGATCCAAATAGCTACTCAAGTAAAGTAAAAGTACAGGCTCAGAAATGTACTCAAAAGTACAAAGTACTGCAAATAAAATGGTATGTAAAATGCATTTTTTTAATGTTAGTTTGTCAATGTTATTGCTCGAATAAATTAACAACTAGCCTAATGTATCTTATATCTCAGGACTAAATGAAATCCACTTATTAACTGGGACTATACTCGGTACATCAGCGCCCCCTACTGACTAATATTATAGACGTTATCCTACCCCGTCAGTGCGCAAAAAAAAAAAAGTAACGAGCCTGTTTTGGTAAAAGTAAGGAGTAGAAGTACAGATATTTTTGTTAAAAATGTACTCACTACAAGTAAAAAGTAATCACAGAAAAAAGTACTTCTAAAAGTACAGATACTTGATCATTTTACTTAAGTACAGTACTTGAGTATTTGTACTTCGTTACTTGCCATCTCTGGGGCTATGACACTATGTCCTCATGATCAAACACCCAAGATGTTGAGCTAAGCCAATGTTCCTATTAACACTATAAGCTAATTGTACTGCCATACTAAAATCAGTTTATTATACTGGACTGGAGTCCAGTATAATAACCTGGAGTGGTGTGATGTGAAACTCCGCATCATGTGTCACCCTTCTCACTTGTCACGCCATTTATGAACACAAATTGAAATGGAAATCAGATGTATACACAGTGCGCAGGAAGGGGGAAAGGGCCGTTCCTGGCAGTGGCATCATCTTGTATCTTCTGTATGTGTGTCTTAATGGTTTTATTGTTCTCACCCTTTTTTAAACGTTTACAGATGGAAATTAGCCGTTGGCTAACTTCCATGCAACTGAAGATGAGTATTCAGTGTGTGTGTTGTATTTTAAGATTTCCCCCGGGGCATCCAGCGAACGCAACAAGCGTTGTGAC
>OMKY01059015.1:0-10152 GCA_900302395.1 Bregmaceros cantori | reverse complement strand
TATGATTTTTTTTTTTTTATTCGGCAAGCCCCGTTTTTCCTTTTTTAATTGACACTGTTAAAAGGGGATGAGACGGCAGGTTAGCGGACACTTTTGACAATATTTATTAGTTGTCAATTGTTATTATTTGAGTTATAGTTTATATATATATATATATTATTATTATGTGTTTGACATTTTATATATATATATATATATAGATATATAATATATTATTACTATATAGACTATATAATTTATATGTTTATAGTTCATAGTTTTAGTTATTATTAATTAAATTATTAGTTATTTTGTTGCTTGATTATTGCAAAGGATATACCCTTTGCAATAAAATAGCTGATGCTTGTCCTCCATAGCGTTTGAATGTATTTTCATAAGGAATACTATGTGAAAAGGTTGCCGCGATGGCGGTCCGAGACATGCTCGCACGATCATGTGCTGCTTCATGGTTCGTTTTTGGATGAAACTGTTTCAAGTGGTGGAATAAATGTGTTGTATTAAAATTGTTTTGGTGGGGACTTCAGCGTCTGACTTTAGGAAGCTGAACCATTCCCGAATCAAACGGCCGCTTGTTGCTGTCGTACCTTTTTATCAACAATTTCCTCTGGTTCAACACTCATCGGAATTCTTCCAGCCATGATCCATTCATAATTATTTTCAATTCGGCCTTTTCCTTTACTTCTGTAGCTTTCCGACAGTTCCAGCACACGCACGGTCATGTTATGGTTTGGATATGAAATGTGTCACGTCAATCTCGTGGGCACAAAGTGCTGCAAAATTGAAAAATGAAATTGTGCATTATTCTGGACGTGTGTGATGTTGCATTGCATCATTTAACTGTTTGCACACATCTATAATAATGCATCTTGCTAGATTTCTTCTGCAATATACCAATTTATCGCAAACGTGAATGCTATCAATTTTACTGAAGTACCTATGGAAAATAAAAAACGGTTTATTTTAGCTCATGTGAACAAATGTTGTTTAAGAAACAAGTTGACGTATATCATTAAAACGATCAGATTTGCCCATCAGACTTGGCTGGCTGCAGAGAGGCTCACAAGTAAGGGAGGGGCCAGGTTCCAGCCCGGTGCCGCGGCACAGCGTTGTAAATACGTGCTTGTTCGTATATCGATTTTGTCTAGTTAACGAACATATTCTTTAATTCTCCTCATCTTTTTATTTTTGTTCGTCATCATCTTGTCTTTGTCAAGGCAAAAACGAAATATTTTCGTCATCGTCATGGTTGACGAAACACTGGTGATGATCAGTGTTTGGCAATTGCATGTACTGTATGTGTGTGTGTGTTTTGTATACGTGTGTGTGCGTTTGCGTAAGTGGGGATCTAAACATCATTGCCCATTCAATAGGTTATGTGTGTGCATAAATCTTGCTCCTCACAAATGTGAAATACACCTCAGAATTTCAAAGCCAGAAGAGCTAAACGTCAGCGCGACTTTTTGAAAAGGTCACCAGGAAGATGTCTTTGCCTTCTGACCAAGGCCAAGCTGACGTCAGAAGCCCAAGTTTGTTGTCATCTACACTTAAACTCAAAGCGTGCACCAACCTTCCGGCCCTGTCACTCGATGGAAGTAGATAGTGATGTCAAGGACGAGACATCCGGGGCTGTCGGTGTGTTGATGTGGCAGCACAGCCACCAGACCTCGGTATCATGCTTGTTACGAGAACGTAAATAAGGGATAAAAAGCAATGGCGTGACCAATTGTGAGTGCTATGCCAGCTGGAGCTGCTGCTCTCGTAACAGCGATGGCGGCGGCATTCTCCGAGCAAAGTGAGACGTGGCATTATTTACTACCTGTCATGGCCCGTACCAGACAAACACATTTACCATTCGGTGTCTGCCTGTCTGGCGATGGGGGAGGGGGTATCATTTGCCCGAGTAGGGCTCGCTGCCGATGCTTCTATGTAGATCATGGAAATCCAATCTTCTACAATATATAGTAGTATTATACAATATATAGTAGTAAGTTTACATGAAAGTCAAAGCAGTATAATG
Source organism: Bregmaceros cantori (assembly GCA_900302395.1). Classification (NCBI taxonomy): domain Eukaryota; kingdom Metazoa; phylum Chordata; class Actinopteri; order Gadiformes; family Bregmacerotidae; genus Bregmaceros; species Bregmaceros cantori. The sequence continues at coordinate 8,135 of OMKY01059015.1, read as the reverse complement.
AATATATCATTGTGGATATTAGAGATTATCAAGCCAAGAGAATAAGAATGATGATAATTATAATAATAATAATAATAACTAATATTCATAATAATAATAATATTTATATAGCTTTTCAAGAAACACAAGGTTGCTTTACAGAAGAACGGAAAAAAAAAAGTTAAAAAAATAAATAAATGGGGAGGCAGCGTGGCTCGTGGAACATTCGGTTGGACCGCTTCCTCCAGCTTCCATACACTCTTGTGCCTGTGGCTAGTCTCAGTACATGCAGCTGCTGTGGGATCGGCAGACACTAAGCATGTCAAAAATGGTGCTTGTGCCCAATAAAATAAATAAATATTTTTTGTCATTGAAACATTATCTTCATGATAAAAATGTGATTGTTATTAGCAAGATGATCCATCAGGATGATAGCTGAAGGTTACATGGCTTTGTAACCTAGAAAGAAACGATGAAAAACGAACATAATTGAAATGTGGCAACAGAAAAGTGAAAGAAACAAAAGAGGGGATCAGACCTATCTTGTCTGGCTGTGTCTGTTACGGTTCCTGCTAGTACCATAGCACATGCAATATAGATGTATGGATGCATGTTAAAGGTGTGTGCTTGGTGGAACTGGGTACAATGCCTACTAGGCATTAAGCCCAAGGAGAGTATAGTTTAGCTCTCACAAAACGGCAGAGATACTGAATAACGTGAGTATGAAATGAGACTCACAATAATAATTTAGCTCTATGCAGAATGACCGCAGAAGTGACTCGGTGCGATCGGGCCGAACCAGCTGATCGCAGATACACACGATGGAATTCGTACGAGAGTATTAGTGACTCGAGATGGCCACAACTCGTCGTTGTGTTATAATCATTGACAGCCGGCCCTTCTTCATTAATGGAATTGAACAAGAGACTATGGAGGTTTTGAGTCGCACATTACGGTTGCTGCTAGAGGAAGCAAAACGCACGAACCATGCGGTTATGGTTTCAGCAAGAAACCATAACCGCATGGTTGAGAGGCAGAGTTATTAACCATTAGGTTGGACAAAGGTGATACTCAGCCTCTGGATCCAGGATAATGCCAGCAGGCTGAACCGAGCGAAGCCTGCTGCCTAAATAAAGGAAGCTACTGGTGCTAATCGTGTAGCTTCCTGCCTGGGACTGGCGCCTGGCGCTTAACGGTCATAGCGCCCTCTATCGTCAATCCCAGGAAGTGGCGTCGAAGCGTCACACGTAACAGTGTCATCATCACTGTTCAGCTGCAGTCGAGACAATGGTTTGTACAATCTCTCTCCAGCAGTCACGGTCCAGCATCGCCATTTTCAAGTCATGAACATTTAAGTTTGTGTCTGTGGTTAATGTGTCCACATATGTACGTTTCCTGGTGCGTCGACCTATCGAATTTGGTTTCCATAAGATGGGCGACGAAATTCATTCTGAAGTCACACTAAAATAATGGCCTGCAAATTGCGCTCTCCTGGTCCTGATAGTACTGGACACTGCGGGGACATCACCGTAGATTTCATATTTAGTTATTACATTACATTACAAGACAAATGTTTCACCCGCATTCACATATATTCTTTGTGTGACGTGTGTGTGTTCGTGTTGCATGATGGGAATAGCACTACCGGCTTCTAGTTAAGCAGAAGGAGACCTCTCCAACCCTGTAACAACGGATGCGTACGCACACCGCTGTGACTGCTTCCGTTGGTGGCGTGGTGGTGCCAATTGCTGGGTGGCCGGAGGTGTGTGGGTGGTCACAGGGAGTGTGGCAAGTCTTCGTTTCTATGGCAACATCCCAGGGGCCTTGATGGCTGGAGGTTGCCCCCACCTCTCTCCTGTCGTCCCCTGCAATTGTGAGAGTGTTCCGGTGTCGGAAGAAGCACTTGTGCCCACATGGTGGTAACATGAGCCCAGTGAGAAAGGAGGAAGGTGTGGTGGACGGGGGGAGGTTTGGGTAAGGGTGGCATGACTGCTCATCCTTAAAGAATTACTTGGAAAGTGCTTTGTCTGGGTAGATTGTCTAGGTACTAAGAATACTAAATAGACAAATAGATGATTTTGGAAAAGGAACAATACTTATCTAACAGTCTGTATTTTTACTTTACTACAGCCAATGCATCCATTCCCTAATATTACGTATTGTCTGAATTTTGCAGGAGGTGGAAACGCTGTCCTCAAGATGAGATGAAAACACATCATTGACCAAAGAACTCAGCGGACAATTAGAGTCCCTCCGTCGTGCCTGCGTCGAGACCGAACAGAACCTCAGCACTGCCATTGCACTTCTACGAAAGCCCTTACCAGACCGTGCTTTATCATTACCCGCCTACACACCCCAAGCTCGAGTGTCTCGCTCGAGACACCGTTATGCATCTTCAGGGGTGATATCAAAGAAGAAAAAAAAAACAGTATTGTGGTATCATTAATAAGAAAAAAACAGAACATTATATTCCTATATATATACATATATATATATATATATATATATATATACATATATATACATATATACACACACATACACGTATATATATATATATAATTCTCGTCTCGTGGCATGCCAACACATTTGCGTTCTTAAAAAAAAACAAGTTCAGAGAGTGTTCTGTCCATCATACCGTTCCGCGCAATTTGCAATAATTTATGACAAGTTTCTTAAAACAGGATCTCTGTTCTTGACACACAGCACACAGTGGAAGACCAGGATATATTCTTATCCCTGTCCTCACTGTGGAACAGTGCGCCACAATCATTATAGTTGTTGTCAAAAAGACAACATGATGATTTATCAATATAATTTTATTTAATATCGGCTCTAGTGTGCGTGTACATACATAATAAAAAATATTCATAACCCACAACCTAGAATTTATTAGCCTGTGTTACGTTCTTTTTGACGAAAAATGGCGGAGAATGAAATCTGCAGAAAGCATTTTCCGCCATTTGATCAGGACGGGATTGAAAAGGTATTTTCAGCAGCAAATCGTCGTCCTGTTGCCTTCCCATGGATATCCCATCAACTGTGCCTTTGAACACTCGCGGTGAAAGTGAGCGGCAGAGGCAGAACTCTGATGCTATCTCAAGCCCCCACGGGTTCAGAAGGAGCAGCCGCTCCGTTTCGGCGGCGGCCCAGTGGTTCACCCCGTGGAGGGTCGCAGCTCCGGCGCGCAATGTGATCTCGGAAAGCTACTACATTAACGTGAATATGTTTCCGGATGCTGATAGTGTGCTGATGACATTGGTGATAGGGTGTTCGTGTCGCTTGCCCTCTCTCTCTGTCTCCATCACACCGTTTCTCTGTCTTTTTAGTAGGTAGAGGTTTGGGTTAGCATTAGACTTAACCAGTAAGCCTTCTGTGAATAAACAACCAGTAAACATAGTTTGAGTCATAATTACACAATACACAAATACCCGTGCTACTGATCACTGATTATATTATAATATAATCCAGCCCTGTCTGTGTTTTAACACTGTTCTACCCATTTCCATGTGCTGTTTGCTTACTCTATCAATAAATAAATACATGGAAATTGAAATCTAAATCTGAAGAACACAGCAAAATGTATCAGAGATTATAGACAATACATGTAATGGAACTACGATAATAAGGTAATGGTTAGTTTGGATTGTTTTGTTTTTTTACCTTCACCATGTTTTAGGTCAGCTTTGTTTGTTTGTTTATCTGTAAACAGATTTACTCAAAATGCTGAGTAAATGCATTACATTTTCCTAGCTCCGTGGCGCAGTCAGTAAGACACCCGCGCCCAGCACATGGTATGGTGCTTGTGACTTAGTTCACAGGTACGGGAAGCTTTGCTAGTTCTCCTCCCCTTGCCGACATTTCAGCAATGTCTTCCCCTGATCTCTGTCAAACGTACCCTGTCAATAAAATGGAAAATGACGCTTACGCCGAAAAGAATAACTTTAAAAAGAAAAAGTTGTGACATTGCAGAAAAGCCGGACAGGGGATTTGAACCTGCGGCACTGCTCGACCTATGGTCTGAGGGACGCGCTCTCTACCCGCTCGGCCACCACACGCCCTCCATTTTCATGAAGGTTTTGACAAAGGTTGGCACTCTGCAAATCCTTCTAGTTTTTACATAGTATCCTTCAACTCCTCACAAAGTGAATCTATTGATGCAAAATAGAAATGCCCGCACCACTCTTCCCTCCTCCGCCTGCACAGTCCCAGAGTTCCATTGGAGTAATGATGGAACCATCGCTGGCACCATGAACCTGTACCAGCGCCAGCAGCCATGGAAAAATGTGGGCGACTCAAAGAAGCGACGCGAGCCAGGCAGCTTCACCGCGACCTGCAGGCTGCTAGCTGTCTTTGTCCTCATTTTAATGGAATTAGGCTCACTGGAGATCACATTTGTTTTGGAATCAGTTGCCTCCAGATAACGGCAGGCCCGAGGAAGGCATTCATATGTACTGATTATGAAGTTTAGATTGACTGGCTACTTCCCATTTTCTATTTTATATTGTTTCTATTTCTAAAGATAGCTAGAATTAAATATAGACAATGTTGTTGAAGCTAAAATGTAAAATTCCATGTTCCATGTTGTGTGCTTGCACAATTTGACGATAAAGTGATTCAGATTTTACCAAGAAATTTCATATTTTGAGTGCAACGACACCAATGTACAAGAACTGGATGTGCTCTCATAGTGGTGTTTATCGTACCCCATTTGTTGATTCTGAGAAATGCACTCTTCCTATTGATTGTCTATGTGTGTGCTTGATGAAAACTATGAAATTAATATGCAGGACTTTTTACTTTTAAAAATACTTTTGAGTACATTTCAAAGATTGCACGTATTACTCCGAAAACTATATTTTACTTTGGCTTGAGTAGGTACATTTTTACAAATGTATTTTATTTCACTTCTACTCAAGTAAAACATTTGGGTACTTTGTCATTTCTGATTATTACTTTCTCAGAGTAGCATTCCCAAAACTGCATACAGAGATATGAATGGCCGCTTTGTTTTCATCTTATTTTGTAGAAGACCTTTTACAGATAATGTCCCACTCGGGGAGAATTCGGGGGCAAACTCTCCCTCGTTAGATCTATACGTACAAACCTTACATCCACTACATTAAACAAGCACTGCATGTAGTGACGTGCTTGTGGAAGCTCTCTCTGCCTGGAACAGAGACACCTATAAAACTTTAGCGCATACATAACAAACAGGGAAGACAGTTTCATTTTTTTTTCTCACCTAAGCAGCATGCACGGCCCACACAAAACAGTAGGGTGTTATTTTCGTATTTCACAAAAGAAAACGGCAGGCGCTGCTGACTCAGCTCCACCACAGCCGGAGAGTAACAAATTAAGAGCTAACCGTCCAAGAAACGTAGTGTGTGCACATGTGTATGTGTATTTATGTATATAATGTTTCCTCTACATGATTCATGGGCAGTACGGTGGTGCAGTGGTGCACTGCTGCCTCACAGCAAGAAGGTCCTGGGTTTAAATCCTGCCCAGGGCCTTTCTGTGTGGAGTTTACATGTTACATGTCTGCGTGGGTTTCCTTGAGGCACTCCAGTTTCCCCCAAAACATGTTCTAGTTAACCTGCTCCAGTCAGTGCCCCTAGCCAAGACACTGGCTCAGAATCTGGAGTTGGTCCACGGGCACTGAACCGTGGCTGTTCGCTGCTCCTCCGAGATAGGTTAGATGCAGGTTAGATGCAGTGGATGACTTTCACTGAACATTCATGTAAACAACAACATAGGCAAAGTCTCAATTCGTGAAAGCATCACCCGCAACAATAACGAGCCATTTATCAAATTTTCTAGCTCTTGTGTGTCTTCACCACAGCATCCTCCAGCGCTTTCTATGTATATACCAAAATAAAGATGAAAAAAACAGAAACATAAGTTGGGTTTCTAACTCGTTACCGTCTTATAATACAAATATCTGTAGTTTTAGCCCTTGCTTTTTCTAACATAGGATTGTTACTATTTAAATAAAAAACCTTTTTTTTTTGAAGATATCTTTATTGGAGGATTCAAGACTTACAAGTACAGAAAGATTCTTTCTTTTTTAACCCCTCCCCCCTTTCTTTTCAAGGCTTTTCAAGCCACCTGCCCCCAAATCTGTGTTCCACTGAAACACAAACAAAGAAAAAGAAAGGGAAGGAGAAAAAAGAGGAACAGAATAGAAGAGAAATTTTCAATTAAAAGAAAAAATACCTCTACATGTGTGGCTTTATGTGGTAAAAAATACATGTACATTTCAGTGCCTGTATTTTTTACTCTGACTTGAGTAGATATTTGAATGAGTACTTTGTAGTCAAGATATATTTTTAAATTTTTTTACAAATGTATTTAACTTCTACTCAAGTATGACATTCGGGTACTTTTGCCATCTCTGATTATTACTTTCTCAAAGTAGCATTGCCAGCACTGCATACAGAGTCATTTGCTGTTAAATTCAGAGGTCGGTGCAGCGATAAACCAATGCAGCTCCAGCACCATCCCTCCCTCTGAGTGATGGATGAAAACAGACGCTCCAAATGGATGCGAGCAACAATTCAGGAGGCGTACCTTCATTTAGGTGAGTACTCCTCCTAACAAGCGCTACTGTAGTTTAATGCAGCGTCATGAAAAACCACAGGCGGTAAGTTGTACGTGACATAACGGAGGTGGTTTTTTTTCTCTGTCTTTCGGGATGCGTGAGAGGGTGGTGTGCACAGCATTCAGTTCTGTGAAACCGCTAAACTTATTGCTTGATTTATGCAAGCAATCCAGGTCTTTGGACTTAATGCACCGCTGGTGTCCGGTTTCTGGAAGAAAATAATTAATAAAAATAAAAGACCAATGCCTACATGTGAAAGGGCGGTAGCTGGTTCTTGAACTGACGTGGCCATCGTTCACAGCCGGCCTAATGGTTCTCTCACGCACCCTAGTGAAAGATTTATTAATCACAGGAGCGCCGCTCCTCCCGTTAATCCTCATATTAATCATTTACCACCGGACTGCATATGTATCTCTACGGTTTCCTTCTCTTTCTTTCTCTCTCTCTGTGTCCCTCTTTCCCCTTGCATTCTTTCTTGTATTTCCATGACTCTGATTGTAATGTGTTTCCGGTCTCATTCTTTTCCATATCTGAATCCCAGGATCAAACGTTTCCCGCATGCTACATGAACATGTAGCATTGCAACAACGGTTGCAATTTTTTTTGCAAACTCATGCAAAAAAAATAAAATGTAAAAATGCGGGTGCAGTACCCGCATTTATTATGCAATTTTGTCAGATCATAATTTTTAGTGATCCCCACCCATGTTCTGGACACTATTACTAAAGAATGGAAACAGGTTCAAATAAACTTTTTTTTTTTTTTTTTTGTTTTTTTTAATGATAAAGGAAATGTTATGATTCGTACAGCGAGAAATAAGGAATAAAGGAATTAAGGACTCAGGAATGCAATGAAAGTTTGGATGACTGAATGGCGACCCCGCCGTCATCCGTATACTGCAACACAGGAATCGAACACAAAACTTGTAGCACACAGTGTGCGAATGAAAACAAAAGCAGTTGTGCACAGGCAATCAGAGTCTCTGAACACGGAGAATCAATGTCCGTAACGAACTAAAATGTCTTAGAGAAAGTACTCATCTCCGAGGTCTGGTCCGGGACCGGTGAGCCGGATCTAGAGGCGGAGACGGAGAAGAGGATTCCGAGTGAAGATCAGGACGTCGCGTTGACTCAGTGCCCGAGGCCCGCTTATGAAGGGGAGAGCAGCCAAACATGGGGCCGCTCCGGTGCTGATTGCGACGAGCAGCAGCTGTGTTCGTGCGGTCCACGAACGAACCTGGCGCCTGGGTGCTGCTCGTGGACGAGCGGCTCACGACAGGAAAGTCTGAATTTTCCCTTGATATTTTTGTTGTTGACATGGACACACAACTCAATTGTCTATGGGTCTTGCAAAAGAATGTTCTGAATTTGAAAATGGCTTGACACTCGATTGGTTAATAACTTGGGGAATTTAACAGAAACATCTAAGTTGTATTTACAAGGAAGTAATACATAAATAAAAACAATTAAAAAAAAAAGAAAAATATATATATATATATATATATATATATATATATGTATAGATAGATAGATAGATAGATAGATAGATAGAT
>OMKY01059013.1:0-14692 GCA_900302395.1 Bregmaceros cantori | reverse complement strand
GATATATATACATATGGAAATATTAAAGTTGAGGTGACATAAAAAAATCATTTTTTATCTATAATGGTTGAAGGGAATCATGGTAGCCCTCCATACGCATTATCGTCCTCTACAGGATTAGGGTGGAACTGCATCATACGACTTCAACTAATGACCAAAAGTCGAGTGGGCCAAAGTCAAGTGTTGAGAGACTGGTTTAGAGCGAGGCTTTCAAGGGTAACCGGGCAGGCAGGGGGAGCCAGTCGATGTCTTTCACCCATCTGTCTTGGCGAACTTTTCTGAACGGTGTTGAACAATCCTGAATAAAGACAGCCCCCATGCTATACATCCCATCTGATCATTGGAGAAAGGGTGAGATGATTTATGATATTTGGGAGATGATTAGCATTAGCAACAACAACATCTCGTTTTTTGCATTGATCATTAAAAAAAAGCATAAAATGTTATCTCTTTCCCTTTTTTCTTTTGATTGTGTTCCAGTAGAACTTGGTGTTAGGAGGGTTGGGGTTAAAAAAAAAGGGGGAAGAAAAAAAGGAGAAAATCTCTCTATTCCTATGGTTCATGAGTTCACTGCTGTATGTTTGCCTGTTTGAAATAGCATAAACTATAAGCTAGAGCTGTAAGCGGTTAATCGATGATAATCGATTATTGAAATAATCGTCAACTAATTTAACAATCGGCAGTGATTAATCATAGACTTGTTTGACCCATTCTCTGCTGAAACGTGTTGATTATATGTGGTCAGTTGGCATTCCCAGTGTTATGGCCCCGCCCATTCTTTTGGATACTGAATACTGTTAAGCAGGGCTTTGAACCAATATTTTTTTCCAATCGTTCCGAACAGAAACGGAATTATAACGTTTCCGGTTATGTGTTCCACCAATAAATTGACGTTCCTGAACCGGTTAGAACGCAAAAATATTGTTCCCGGAACGGTTAATTTCGTTCCTTCGACTGAAACACAGTGTTTCAATTCAAGGCGAAAGGAAAGGACAGTTTAACGACCGGTGTAAACAGATCGTCTGGTGCCAGACTAACTTGGGGCCAGCCAATCAGAGTAGCCCACGGCAGCGCCGTGGGCGAGACTCGTGTTGCCGCTACATTGTGTGTGTATGCGTGCGTTTGGTCCGTTGTTTAAATTATAATATGTTTATAATATATATGATATATATGGATAGCTTCATGAAAATGTCCCTGAAATACAGCTAGCCGAGCCTAGCTAGCATGTTAGGACAATCCACCCTACTGCAATGATCCTGGAAAACGTTTACATCCAATTTGACGATTTACATACATAAAAAATCTCATAACAAAAACAATCTAATTTGCATTTCAAATAGATGTTTTTACACAGGTTGTCAGAGTGAAAAAGTAGGGTGGGTTTCCCTAATGTGGACCACTGCCTAATGTGGGACACCTAAGCTCCACTGACTCTGGCTCCACCCTAAACTAGTGAATGTCAGTTAAACTATGGTAAAAGTAAACTATGGTAATGTGTCTAACATTAAGTTCAACTGTTCAACACTACATTTCACTGTTGTCAAGCAACTGACTCATTAGGAAGTTGCCAAAAATGGCCCATATTAGGGCATTCAACCCAATTTGACATTGAGTGGGGCAGGTTAACTAGAGCATGCTTGGGTGGTGGGGGAAACCGGAGTGCCTGGAGGAAGCCCACGTAGATACGTAGCCTGGTGAGCCAGAACCAACAAATCGTCCACGCATCGGACATCGCTAGATGTTGGCATTGGGTCTGGTAAAAAAAAAAGAACATGTGTCAACCAAATCGTGTTATCCAGTTACAGCGCAGTAGGTGGGACAAGCGGCGTGGAGGCGTGACAACCAAACTCCGCCCAAGTCTCGCGTAGGCCATATAAACTCCGCCCACGTGTTGCGCAGCTTAACAATATTCAGTATCCAAGGCAATGGGTAGGGCCATGACACTGAGAATGCCAACTGACAATATATATTCAACATATATTCACTGTGTTTCAGTAGAGAATGGGCCTAACAAGGAAACGATTATTTGCTGCTGATTAATCAATCTAATTAATCAAATTAGTTGACAATTATTTAAATAATCGATTAATCGAAGAATCGGTTGCAGCCCTAAACAATAGCAAACGTTGCTAACGAGTTGCCTGATTGCATCTGCTCGTGCCGATGCAGTGAGCTAATTATTGCTGAATGCCTCGTATGTGGAGCACGGGCCTGACGGGGGCGAGGGTTTAGCCTAATGAAGGTGTGTAATCTGCTGTTTTAGTGACGTGGACCGAGCTACCCTGGCTTACTCTCCTGTGGCTGTGCTACAAGTCCAGCACAAGCCCATAATTCAAGTGTGCATGTGCAGTCTGCACATCCAGTTTCCTAATGTGGGACAGTCAGTTGCCTGAAAGGGGACAGTGAAATGTAGTGTTGAACAGTTGATTTTAATGTTAAGCACAATGTCTGAGTTTCATTTGACGTGTGAATGCGCGATGTCAGTGATTTGCAAAGTAATAATTCCACTGCGAGTTACCTCCTGTGATTCAGCGAAACACCACAATGGTTTGAATTCAGAATTTGTTTAACTTAATACACACAGACACACACACACACACACACGTGTCTGTGTATGTGTGAGGGATGTCTGTGTATGTGTGTACACGTGTGGGCACTGGGCAAGCAAAAATACGTCACATGCGTCATAATGTATTTTAAATTGAGCAAAATACAGGCTTTTACTATTCCCGTCAGAACGTGAAACAAAATAACAGACGTCAGGGGGTTATTGCGAAATACCAGAGGTCCCCATGTAATCCAATGGCATTGTTTTTACTATAGTTTCATTGACATTGATTAGTTTAGGGAGGAGTCAGAGCCTCTGGAGTTTAGGTGTCCCACATTAGACAGTGGCCCACATGCACCCTACTTGTAAAAATAACATGACCAAAGAATATATATGTAAAGAGTTGACATGTGATAGGAACTTCCTGTCAGATGTCTTCACAATAGCCCCGTTTACATGGACAAAAAAGACAAAATATAATCCGCTTATAGGTGGATCCGATTCAAAAGTGCTCATGCATACACCTACATCCATGCATCCGCTTCAAGTGGATCGGAATACATTTTGAAGCGAATTAAGCAATCGGAATAAACAGGAGATTGTTCCATGGCGTGCAACACAAGCTGCCTACCTCGCGATCGGCCCCTTGCGACGCTCGACAGGAGCCGGTGCCCAGCGCTCCCCCACCCACCACACAGACCGCCCCGAAGCAGCAGCGAAGTGAGAGGGGGAGAGCCGGTGCGTTCCGCCGGCAGCCGATTCACGCCGACGGCCAGGTATTCCAGCAACAGCTGCCGCTCTCAGCGGATCTCGAATTTAATCAGATCCAAAAAAGTATCCATCTAAACAGGGCTAGTGTGATTACTTTTTCAAATGCTTTGCATAATATCAACAGGATTTTCTCCAAACAAATGAATTTTAAAGAAAAACAACAATAAAAATAATAACTTAATTTTATAAAAATAGTATTATGAAATTCAGTTGTTAACAAAGCAGTAACTGTAATAGTATTCCAAACCTTAAATGATTAATTGAGGCAAGAGATTTATAGTGAGGATCAGGCAGAGTCCCGATACAGAGTCTTGATCCTGCAAAAGTACCCAACCTATTTGGCACAACAGTCAATTTCAATACTAGTCAAAGTAATGAACAATCATTTGGCATGCTCCCCGACTTATTTACCGATCCTGATCGGACAAAATGACGAGTCCCGGTCCTTGGGAAAAAGTCTGACCGGCCCCCAATCACCGATCTGAGGATCGGATCGGTGCACCACTAAAAAAAAGTTATGTTTTTAAAAATTGTAACATGTTTTTTGCATCACACACTATCTAGTGCAGGAGAGAAATAAATGTGCTGGGAACATGCAGGTAGGTTTGGCATCACTAGACAGGAACAGCTGTGATGCCTCAGGCATTACGTCACCCCTTGGTTGTGCCAGACACAGAAACTGGAGCAGACGTTTCCTTGTCTCAACACATTAAACCTCTATCTCCCACTTCTAACACCATTGTAATGGCAGCTCAGATAAGTTGTCCACATATAGGAAATGACCAGTCTTTTATTTTTGGGCGCAAGTGCTGATTATCATTCTATATTGAGAGATAGCAATAGGATTAGCTTGGAAACTGGGATAAACAAACGGGGGGATGCATTGCAAGAAAAGCCAGAGAGGGGAGTAGAGTAGAGCACTGCTCGACCTGTGGTCTGGGCGCGCGCTCTATAACCACTCTGCCACCGCGCCTCCCAAAAATACCAGTCTTGACACAGGAATACGTCTAGAGGGTTAATTTATTAAGCTATACTGGACATTATCCGGGTATCGGCTAGCTAAGCTAAGCCATGAGCTAAAGCAGGGAGCATGGCCGAACACACATTCCAGGAGGCATCACTGATTTATAGCCGATGGGAGGGGACATCCGATGATGTCACAGCTTGTAGCCAATCAGGACAATGTAGGCGTGACTCTACAAGTTGCATTTCAGTAAGAATCACACACTATCAAGTGTGGGAGAGAAATACATGGGAACAAGCTGCTAACCTGCAGATATGTTTAGCATCACTAGTCGACAAGACAGGAACAGCTGTGGTGCCGCAGGCGTTACATCACCCCTTGGTTGTGCCAGACACAGAAACTGGAGCAGACGTTTCCTTGTCTCATCACTTTAAACCCAGAGTCATGCTGCAGTCCATTCAACTGGGCTTAATGTTAGACACCAGAGCCACAGGTGTCGAACGCTGCGCTGGTAGACAAGGTGTGTGGGTATGGTGGGTTGTACGATTCTGCTTAAAAATACAACCCCCTCGGGGGCGCCCGGGGGCCGAGCGGTTAGAGAGCGCATCTCCCGACCACAGGTCGAGCAGCGCCGCAGGTTCGAATCCCCTGTCCGGCATTTCTGCAATGTCTACCCCCGACTCTTCATCTCAGTTTCCGATTAATCCTGTCGCTATCTCTCTCAATAAAGAATTAAAAAAACGGCGCTTGCGCCCAAAAAAATAACTTAAAAAAAATAAAAGATGAGCGTATCAAATCAAATTTTTATAGACCAGAACAGGAGGTGGAAACCTGCTGACAATATCAATGACACAATTCCTTGGCGATTATTGGTTATTGCATTAGTTGTTGATTAATTTCATAATCGATTAGTCATCGATTAATCGAATGATCTTTGCAGCACTAGTGCTGCTGTAATAAAACATTAAATCAACCAGACCTTAAATCAGGGCTATTCAACTACTTTGCTCGGAGGGCCCGTGCAAATTCCGTGGTGTGGCAACAGCCCCGACAGACGCAGGGATAAGACGGGGACCTTGTCTCAATTTCTTTATCTCTCTCTGGCTCTAGCCGGGAAGCTTGTCGCTTTTGCTGGATGCACCAGGTGGGATCTTAAAACCAATCAACCAAACACTTTCTCTCTTGCTCACTCTCGAGCCATGAGAGTGAGCAAAAGTGATTAATCGTGGAGTGGCAGCATGTCCACTCTGACAGACTACGGTGTGCAGGAGGGGCCACAGCTGACGACCTTACTGAGCAAACACCCAACCATTCAAGGTCATGACAACAAACGCATAACGACAACACTCAATCATGGGGTGCGTCACAAAGATTGATGAGGTTTGCCTGTTTCTGCACTATAGGTGATACAAGTTACGATATTATCGTAACGTATCGGGATTTTCAATCATCACCAGTCGTAAGGGTGTGGCGATTAATCGATATTTACGTGACATATCGCACATATCGATATGTACAAGATTAATGGGCAACACATGGCGCAGCTCCCGGACTGCTCAAGCATGTCGCTCGCACACGAATAACCACCATGTAATCCAGTCCGAGTTTTCTACTTGGTGTGTGTGCTGGCGAGGGCGGGCGAGTCGATGTTGCCGCCGCTAGCAGCATTATTCACTCTCTAACGTAGACTGCATGTGGCCAAAACGATGTGACGATCCTGTTTTATACGACAAATCCGCGCCACAGATTCCTTTATAACGATGTCTTGCTGCAGCAAGACCACACTCTGTCTTTGACGCTGCTAGCTAGATGAATGTAAACACTGCTAATGCTGTGTCATTCACAAACTGATTGCTTGTTTGATTGTTGATAACGTATATCGAGATAACCTTATCAAGATATCAAGAGATTTTTCAAGCCTTAACCAGGGCTCCGAACCGGTTCAAAGAACGAAAACCGAAAACCAACAGAATTTTATGGAATTTTAAGAGGAGCGAAAACAGAAACAAAAAAATATTTCTTCAACTGTTCCAGACCAGAAACGGAACATTATGAAATCCACAAAACCGGTTAAAAACTTTTCTTTTTCTGTTCTCTAAATATTTTAACATATTCTATGTCTGGGAGACTATTTCTGTCCACTTTCACTTCAAGTTTGAAAGTCCACCAAATATATTATGTATAAACCACATCTAAATTTAACATTGCACGATATAAGGAACTTTAAGAACGAACAAAATGTTTGCCCTCCGAACCAGTTCAGGACTAATATTTTGGTGGCAGAATGGTTCCAAGAACAAAAACGTTAATCAATTCTTTTAGAAAATCGCCAAAATGTTAACACTGACCAACAATTACAAGAGATTAATCTTGATAACTTGTATGTATGTAGTCAAATGTGGTTCTTCTTAACCAACAAATGTTACTTTCCCAGATAAAAAAATGTATACCGTAAATTTAGATTTTTTTTCATTACATTTAATGTTTTTGTTCTTTTTCACCTGTCATAACCATCAGATATGACCATTTGATATTTCATATTTTCAAATATGATGTATTAATATCACATTTACATGGACCAATTGGGGAAATGACAATTATTCAATTCCTTGGTGATTATCGATTATTACATTTGTTGCCGATTCATTCTATAATCGATTAGTCATCAATTAATCGACTAATCGTTGTACCCCTACTCCAAAGCTCTTTCAGCAATAGACTAATTGCACCACCTTGCTCAATCGAGTGGTTCAGGAGGTCATAAAAAAAAATCCCCATCCACACTGCTGCCTGTAAGTGCCGCACCTATCGCCGCACTTACCGTATTTCTGTGTGTGTGTGTGTGTGTTATTGCTGTCTTGCTTGTGCGTTTGTTTGTTTTGTTATGTTTTGTTTGCAGCGTCTTCTATGTGCATAAAATGTTAATAAAACGTTTGCATTGCATTTATGTGTTTTGCTATGTGTCTGTACAATTCATTAAGTCTGTACAATAAAAAGACTGTAAAATTATTATTTACATTAAAGCTGCCATTGCCTCACAAACAAATGTCTTCTAGTTAGCTTCAGACTGTGGGGGATTAAAACGTAAGTGGGTGTGTGTTGTGAATTGTGTGGTGCCTTTTTTTTTTCATTGTCATGTTCCAATTTCATTGCTGTAAAACAAGAGAGAGTGAGAGAGATCAACAGATAGAAAGAGGTGAAGGCTGACTAGAGAAAGGCTGAGGAGAGTCAGAGTGAAGAGATGTGAAAGTGGAGAGAGAGAATTATTATGTATGACAACAAAGTGGGCCACTGCCTAAAGAGGGACACCACTTCCAGTGGCTCTGGTTCCTCCCTAAACTAATGCCAGTGAAACTAAGGTAAAAGCAAACTATGGTAATGTGTCTAACATTAAGTTCTACTGTTCAACACTACATTCACTGTCCCACATTAGGCCACTGACTGTCCCACATTAGGAAGTTGTAAAAAAAGGGCCCACATTAGGGCGATCCACCCTATTTTATAAGTATTACTACATTAATCCCAAGCCGAAGAATGAGGTCTCTGTACTTCATTAATCTGAAACAGACACAGTTTCCAATTACAAGGGGCAAAATCTGCAAAATGTGAAATTTTTAAATATATATATATATATATATTTGAGTGATGAAATTCACTCAAAAATCTGAAATGAAATCCTTCAAAAATTGGAATTGAATCATAAAATGCAGGATTTCATTTTTAAACTAGAAGCACTCAGAGATTGCAAACCTGTGCCGTAGTGGTGCAAAAAAATAGTACCTTTACTGCTAGCAGTATGTGTGGCAACCCAATGCAAGTGCTCGAGTAGCGCGATTGCAATTGACCCATAGACTGTATTCCCACCGGCAAACAAGCCAACTACACTACCCAGTGGCCCCACACGACCCAAAAGTCTGGTCACATGATGACGGTAAGCGCCCAGCTATCTATCGGTAAGTTGGTGATTAAGTATGTTATGTTACTTATAGGCTACAGAAATGCGCCAAAATGTAATCGATTCTTCCATGTGTCATTTTCAACAACCGTACAAAATTTCTTCTAGAGCCGTGCACAATTTTTTCCGCTATCTTGGGGGCAGAAAAACCAACCAACTCTACCAAAAACATAACATGCTTCGCCGCGCAGCCCCGGAGCAGGTAATAATATCCTAGGGTACATACAGTACATACACACACCTACACGGACGGTTGAACACTAACAACTTGTAACAAGCCTATTCATGCCTCGTCAACGTATGCACGCTGAACGCATGAGGAGAAAGCAGAGAGCAGAAGGATTGTTGGAGAAGAAGAGAAAGGAAGGAAAAAGAGCTAATGAACGGAGACAAGAAAATAACAGCTGAGCTGATGGGTGTAGAGTGGAGAGATTGAACATGGAAAAGTTATCTTCATTCCTATCAGTCTATAACTAGGCCAGTGGCGTAGCTAGAATATGTTTAGTGCAGTTGCCCAGGGTTGCTTAACATTTTTAAGGGGTTGCTGGACATTTTACAACAAAACTGATTAAAAGGGATAGATATGGATATTCATGTCATTTTAATCCAACTAATTATAAAAGTAGAGAGAGAGAGACAGAGAGAGAGAGAGAGAGAGAGAGAGAGAGAGAGAGAGAGAGAGAGAAAGAGAGGGAGAGAACAAATTGAACAAAGTTGAACTTGAGTGCCAAGGCGCTTGGGAGAAGCGGCGGGTCGCAGCTCGCATCTTCACCTATCCCCATATGGCTGTCCGTCACCATCTCTCTGTCCTCGCCTGCAACCCGTCCATACAATCCAAAAATAAAAACGCAAGTCTGTCACAGGACAACCGAGTACTTCTACACGGGGCTCGGTGCGTTGAGAATGGGGGGGGGGGAAGCGCGCGATGCACCGTGCCACACCAAACACCCGCTGGGAGGGTCGTGCACATAGGAGCCGGCGGCCCGAGCGGGTGTGGAGCTGCAGTCACGCTCAGCACTCCGCTCTCACCCGCCCGCGTGCTCTGTCCCCCTCCCTCGCGCTGTGTAGCTTGTCTGTCGCGCTGCCGTGGGCAGAGACGCGGGAGGTCCCACCACTGCGCGCTTTTCTCCCCAGCTGACCTCACTGCTTTCGCTTCGGATAAAGTCGCGGTTGAGCAGTGGGAGTGCAGACTGCTTTGGCTCAAGCCGGCGCTGGTCACATGACCTGACACGACGCGCAATAACTTTTGATTTTTAATTTGTATTTAAAACAAAAGCACACAAAATGTTTATTAAATGATCAGAATATACTATTAATTTATTTAACACAAAATAACACAGACGTCAGGGGGTTATTGCAAATTACCAGAGGGCCCCACGTAATTCAATGGCAGTGCGAATTGGGCTTTACGCACCATCAGAAAGCATGTATAAAGCGTGTGCTCGACAAGACAGGCAGGAAGCCTTGGCAAGCAGGAGGTAAATTATAGAGTCACCCCGCGACCTCACATGATGACATGCCGTCACACAATGAAAGATGCTCTGCTGTAGATGGCGACAAGGAGCCAGCGTGCCAGGCAGGGGTGTGTGTGCATAACCTGTGCTTGTCGCAAATCCTGGTTTAGAAACGAAACGTCCCATGCAGTGACCCAAAGCACTGCTAACCAGGAGGAAGAAATCTAGGCAATAGGAAATTGTACAACAAGAGCAAGAATGCTGGGTGAGGGGTGCAAAAAATTACATTAAAAAAGGTTCTTATCTTTGGCCATATCTGAAGCAATAACTGTAAAAAAAATCACTGGATCAAATTGAATAATTATGATTATTATAATGTAAATATTACATACATTTAGATCCAATAGAATGGTATCATATATGGAATTAAAGTTACTTTATATGTCCTGCAAATATGTCCTGCATTAATTATTGACATTCATATAAGGTGTTTATTTAAATTTTCCTGCATCATATTAAATGATATTCTGACATGAATGAGTGTCATGTCAATCAATGCTGAATGTTGAAATTGATGTTTTAATAACATGCTGCATGATATTCTCCCAAAATAAATTGAATTTTACCAGGAATGAATAAATTTACCTTTTACTCAAAGTGATTCATTAAATTAAAGGTATTTTCCGGTTTTTCGTTTTGATTGCTTGAACCGGTGCAAAGCCCTGCTTTTAAGAGTGCCTTATAATGCGGAAAATAACTCCTAGAAAACAGTTAGAGTGCTGCGGGGCTGCTTGGTAATTCTTAGAGTGTCATACACACACAGTTGATCAAGTCACAGAAGCCTTGATGAACCCCACCGCCCACATCCTCGCCTCCAACTTTCCTGTCCCCGTACTAAACGTCATTGCCAGTTCCCCCCGGAGTCCAGGACACGCTGTGAAAGTCCCGCTGCCGGCGGTACACGGCGTGAATAGAGAGTGGTTCTGTTGTTCCGCCTCTGGCCTCAGGAGTGGGGTGTGTTGGTCCATGGTCTGTCCCATGACAGCACATGGACCAACTGTCCCTGTGAAGTATGTGTGTGTGTCTCTCTCCTACTCTAGACACCAATCATACAAAACAAAAGGTATTAGTCACAATTTCACTTCGCTCAATCACTTTCACTTCTCGAATCCCGCGTGGCGAGCCGGAACCAACGACTCGTCCACACATCGCGATCATTGGGCCTGGTAAAACCAGGGTCGAAAAATGTTTTATCCAATGAAACAAAACATGTTATCCAATGAAATCGTGTTATCCAGTCACAGTGCAGTAGGCGTGACAACCAAACTACACCCACATCTCGTGTCGCCTTCCCGAACTCTGGCCAGGCCTCGATTTGAATAATTTGATTGGTCAGACTGTATACTTTCTATGTGGAGTCCACATGTTTGCCCACTTGTCTGTGTGGGTTTCCTCCAGGCACTCCGGTTTCCAAAAAGCCACCAAAAAGAATGTTCTAGTTAACCTGCTCCAATCAGTGCCCCTGGCCAAGGTACTGGCTCAGAATATTGAGAGTTGCACGCGGCTGTCCACCGCTCCGCGTGGATGGGTTAAATGCGGAGGAACAATGAACATGTAACTAAAAAAAGAATACGTTTACCTTAAATCCTTGTAAGATGATTCAATTGTGGAGTCCTAGCAGAATTATGCGAGCGCAACAGACAAAATTGACAACTAACAAAAACATCAGCACACAACAGTAGAGTACAAGGCAAGGCACAGACAATGAAGACTGCTAGCCCAGTCCCTGATTTTTATCTAACCTGGTGGGCCAGAAGCAACACATCGTCCATGCATCGCACATCGCTAGACGCTTGCATTGGGTCTGGTAAAACCAGGATCGGAAAATGTAAAAAAATAATAATAATAATGTGTGAATCAAATCATGTTATCCAGTCACAGTGCAGTAGGTGGGACAAGCAGTGTGGAGGTGTGACAACCAAACTCCGCCCACGTCTCGCGTAGCCCGTACAAACTCCGCCCACGTCTTGCACAGCCCGTACAAACTCCCCCCACATCCGCGCTGATTGGTCAATTGATTCTGTACCGACGGCAACCCTGATTTTCCCAGATCCCATGGAGCGTCTACCGATGTGCGATGCGTGGACGATGCGTTGCTTCTGGCCCGCCAGGCTAGATAAAAATCAGGGACTGGGCTAGCAGGGTTCATTGTAAAAATCTAACAGAAGTTTGGACTAACCCGGGTCTATAGCTCGTCTCTACTTCAAGTGGGAATACATGTGCACACAAACAAACAGAAGGACAACATTGAAAACATAGCATTGAAAATATAACCTGCTAACCTTTTTTCGCAGAGGTACACAAAACAATCAACAAACACCCACAAACACAAAGACACACACGCAGGCCTGAACATGCAAAACAGCCACCTGGAATCCCCTACACAAACAAGTCCCCCACAACCCGCTGACAAGGAATCAATGACAACGTCAGCTGATCTGTTGTGTATGTGTGCGTGTGTGTGGACGGGTGTGTGAATGTGTGTGTGTGTGTGTGTGTGTGTGTGTGTGTGTGTGACGTGTGTGTGTGTGCGCACGCCCCTGCCTGTGCATGCAATACCCGAGGGGAAGGAGGGGGGAGGGGGGGCTGCACAGAGGACCAGGTCAACTTTTTCAGTGACACTCATCTTTCATACAAAAAAGAAATGTAGGGTGGATTGCCCTAATATGGGCCCTATTTTGTAACTTTTTAATGTGGGTCAGTTGCTTAAGGTGGAACTGTGAAATGTAGAGTTGAACAGTTAACTGTGCCATAACTTAATGTGTCATAACTTAATGTTATGACACATTACCATAGTTTGCTTTTACCATAGTTTCACTGACATTCATTATTTAGGGAGGAGGCAGAGACAGTCTCCCACATTAGGCAGTGGCCCACATTAGGGCAATCCACACTACCTAAATTAATACTGATATTGAAGTGAATTCCAAGGTAGCGATATGGATTTTGTCCAGATCCCCCAGCTCTAATACAGATGATTTTAAAATAAACGTAAACGTAAAATGCCCCCGTTACCTCGGGTGAATGCAAAATATGGCTGTGATGATTGAATTCGTAATTTGGTACAGCAACACTATGGCTGTGTCTGAAATCGCTCCCTATAGTGCACTATATGGGGTGCACACCATTTTGTAGGGGTATCCGAATTCTCCATGTACCCTATATAGTGCACTGAAAGTATCCCACAATGCAAGTAGTGAGCAGCGGATGTACCCTATACAAAGCAATTATAACCCATAATGCATTGCGAGGCATTTTAAAAATGACCTAAACTAAAAAAAAAATGGCGCGGTGGGAGTAAATAGCAACCGACCACGACAAATAGTTATAAATGTAAGTACTTTTGACTTTTTGTGATGATTGTTGAATTTTATAATTATATTTTCAATTTATTATTTCATAATAATTCTGACGCCGCCAACTCTAGTGTCCAAAATCTTGGCCGTTGCTGTTGAGTGCACTATATGGGCGGTAGGGAGTAAGGAATAGGAAGTGATTTCAGACACAGCCTATGAGTTCCCAAACAGAGGCCCAGTGATCATTCATGTGTTAAATCACAGCTCACTCAGCTGGCACATGATCGACATCCAACACAGACTCCATTGCAACGTACAACTAGAGTCAGACCCATATATCGGTCAACGATATATACCGGCTAATATAAGGAAACTGACCCCTCTTACCCCGCACAGCACCTTTTGACTCCACTCTCCTCTGGCAGGCGTCTCAGAGCTGTGCTCGTCAGAACTGCCAGATACAGGAACAGTTTCGTCCCCCTAGCTGACTCCCTTCTTAACACAGAGGATCACCTGCCACTTCACACGGCGCACAGTAGTGTGAGTGGCGGTTTACTGGTTTATGCTGTCCTTGTAACTTGTGAACTTGTATATTCTGTGTCACTTATATTACTGTGTCACTATATTACCTATATGTTATTATTTTACTTTATTGTATTTATTACTTCTGGCTGTGTAATTTTGTGTTATTTTTTTTGACAGTGCCACTATATTGTTTTCTACTATGTGGTTATTTTCTATTGTAGTATTTTCTCACAGTGTTATTTTATCTTTTTATTATGTTATATTTACTGTACCTGGGTGTGTACCAAATGTCTGAAGTCAATTTCCGGTACATTTATGCATGACTGGCAATAAAAGTGATTCTGATTCTGATTTTCCATATCGGTGCCAATACAGAGGAATCTGCAATATTATTGCAATTACAATTAGTTTTAATTTTTAAATTTTTAGTTTTTAAATTAATAATTTTAAGACATTAGTCATTTTAACTCCAACTGTTCCTTACCCCATATAAAAGCAACATTACCTATTGATAACAAAAGAACACCAGTAATATGTGGCATCACCTGAAAAAGACTCACCCTGTTCTAAATGATGAGGCCATGGAAATGACTACAACACTAAAAAAGTGTAACTTCTTCCCAACCCTGTTAACAAGATGGTTGACAATTGACTGCACTTTTTGTTTGAGGTTTTTGCTTTCTTTTACAGCTGTAAAATTCACTATATCGGTTACATATTGCTATCGGTCCAACAGCCAAAAATCGATTATCGTATCAGGATAAAAAACTTGTATCGGTCAGTCACTACTTGCAACAACAACAATCACAACAGAGCTTCATCCTTCTCACTAGATGATGAATTTACATCGCACAGACGCACACGCACAATGCATTTTTGTTTAATATTTACAAAAATTGGGGTGGGCGTGGTGGCATAGTGGTTATAGAGCGCGCCCCCCAGACCATAGGTCGGGCAGTGCGACTCTTCATCCCAGTTTCCAATTTAATCCTGCATCTCTCTTAATAAAGAATGAAAAACAGTGCTTGCGCCCCAAAAAATTACTTTAATATTTGCAGAAATTCATGAATTAGGAAAATAATAGAGACTTGATCAGCCACAAAGTAAAAGAAAGTGACT
>OMKY01058993.1:6160-21260 GCA_900302395.1 Bregmaceros cantori | reverse complement strand
CCACTGCTGACACCCGCCACTCCCTGCAACGACGACCCCCGCGCCGTGGTGTATTGATTTAATTTTGAGTGAGCTAATTGAGGTGCTTAGGGCATTGTATCCTGTTGGTCTTGCACTAGTGTAGCATCTACCTGAGGGGAGCAGCTCATACTCTGAGAATAAAACGTATAATGGGTCAGACAGCAGAGAAGCCGCTGCTTTCGTGCATTTCTTTTGAAAAGTGCCTTGACTTTCTCCTCAGACGTACTCGGACCCTGCCCGCCGCCTGGAACTGAAATACAGACCCCAGGATCCGTTCTGTCACTCGCTGTGTGGGAATCGCTTCACTTCCCAAAATCTGCTGCTCCGAGTCCGCCGCCGTGTGCGCAAACGTCGCTCGCCGCCACCGCCGCCGGGTGACGGGGCTCCTCAGAGCCCTGCCCCCAACGAGGACCTGGCTTCCCATGAGGGTCCTGCGCCCAAAGAGGACGTCCAGTTGCAGATGGAGGTGCTAGGGGTCATTGGCACCACTTACAAGTTTCAAGGTAGATCAAAAGTGTTGGCACTTCAGTATCATGGAACTGTCTAATCTAGGGCTGCAACTAACGATTATTTTGATCATCGATTTTTTACTGACGATTAATTGATTTATTTGGTTAAGTTTTCCTTTGAAATCGGATTATTTCTTTATGTATTCTTTGTGGCCCATTCGTACCATTTTCAGCTTTATTCAGAATTGGGTCAAAAAGGGGTGAAGATAGGGGAGGGGACGAGCGGAAAATCGGTGATGGGAGCAAACCCAGCATTCTCCGCGCCATCATGACTTGATATGTGTATTTTGTAGTGCATTCGCTCTTATCAGACAGAGCCACTGCGCCGTGCAAAATCGAAAGGATTATTAACCTAAAACGTTCTTAAACTGTGCTTGCTCCCAAAAGCACTGTGACGGTATGCATTTTTCTGTAGGATGTTGGTGGAAGTCTGCAGGAGTTAATATTTTCAGATGTCGAAAATCGCTCCCTATCCCCTACTCCCTACCCCCATATAGTGCACTCAATAGCAACGGCCGAGATTGCCGTCAAAACTATAATAAAATATAATTATAAAAAATATAATTATAAAATTCAACAATCATCACAAAAAAGTCAAAAGTAGTTACATTTTTAACGATTTGTCGCAGTCGGTCGCTATTTGCTCCCTCCGAGCCATTTTTAAAAAAGTTTAGGTCATTTTTAAAACGTCTTGCAATGCATTATGGGTTATATTGCTTTGTCTACTCTAGACTTTAGGGTACATCCTATGCTCACTACTTTTTGCAGTGCACTCTATAGGGTACATGGATAATTCGTTCACCCCTACAAAATGGCGTGCGCCCCATATAGTGCACTATATGGGGGATAGGGAGCGATTTCGGACAAAGCTATTGTCTTGTTCTCAGAGCTTCTATGGCTAGTGATGTCTGTACGTTTGTCTTCAGGTATGGCTGACTTCCAGTGCCTGGCGGTGCACTCTGAGGACGGCCGCCACACCTCTCTGTACGACAAGGTGATCCTCCGTAAGGCCGAGAGCAAAGACTTCTTCACCCAGGACGTGCCCTTCTTCCTGCCCCCACCTGTCTTCTCCCGGCTCGACACCCCCGTAGACTATTACTACCGCCCGGACGTCATTAACACGTTAGTGCTTGGTCCAGTAACCTTTTTTACAATTTTTTTTTGTTTTCGCTGTAAGCAGCTTTTTCCATTTTATTGACGGGGTTATTTGTGAAAGTGGGGCGAGGAAGATCGGCGGAAGAACTAAGTCACATGCACCAGAAATGTGCTGGAAGCGCATGTCTCACCACACAGAGCCACAGAGCCAGCACTTTATGTCGTACTCTTTCCTAGGTGCCTTACAGAGGCGAAACATAGGAGGATTCACCTTGTGAAACGGGGTGTACGTTGAGTAAATTCTTGTTATAATTCTGCAACACATTTGCCATTATTGTTAAATTTCATGTGTCAACTTTCAATCATCAGGTCAATACATGTCATGCTCACCAGCCCATTTGTATGCGTGCATTAAACATGTATGTATGACTGATCTTTTATATAGTCTTATCAGTAGACCCAGCAAATCATCTATTATATCACCAATGTGTGTCGCACAAGCAACATTTTTTTGTATTTTTGTTGGTTTTCAGTTGTCAGACTATGCCGTTACTTTATAGACTACAGTAATTTCCAACAACTGTACAACATTTTATCCAGATCCATGCGTAACCTTTTCAGTCATCCTGCCGACAGAAAGACAAAGCATAACCTCCTTGGGAGAGGTAATGATGCAAATGCACCAAAATTGAATCACTTGTTCTCTTTGCCATTTCCAACAACTGTACAAAATGTCATCCAGATCCGTGCATAACTTTTTCAGTTATCCTGGGGACAGTTCAACCAACCAACTCAAATGCAGGTAAAAACGTTATAATGTGCACTTGGCACTGAATGAGTTAATCAAGAAATGACAGCTTGCATTTTTGAAGCTGTAATACACAAAAAGGTCATAAGATGGAGACGGCCTGTGGTAAAATGCCCTGTGATGTGAGCAATACTATCAATCCAATGAGTGTATGCCTGCCTGACAGAATGATTGATTGAGTGCAATGGAATTGTTGTTGTTGTTCCACAGCAATGTGCAAGCCAGCCTGACCAAGAAGAACCTGATCGGGCCGAACCGCTCGCGGCGCTACCACAACGCCATCTTTGTCACGTTCACAGAGGCCAACGTTCCGACCGAGTGCCTGGAGGCGGCGCGCCAAAACTGGAACAAGATCTGTGTTCTCCAGGCCGACCGCAACCTAGAGGAACAGCTGCGACAGGTTCATCCAGTTAATATATTCGAAATAACATAAGTTAATTCGTTCAACAATACATTCTCCATATGGACACGTTTTGGTTTTTGAGAGAGAGGTTAATTTATACATTTATATTGAGTAAGTGTAGGAGGCCCGTGGTGGTGGTGTACAGCTAGCAAAGGGGCTAGCAGGGCCATGGTGGAGGTTATCGGCTAGTGTTGAGAAGTATAAGGGCTAGTAGCATGGCCGTGGTGGTGTTTGGCAGCTAGCAGTGAGGCTAGGTGACTAGCCGGGCCGTAGTGGAGGTTGGCAGCTAGCAGTGAGTCTAGGGGACTAGCAGGGAAAGTGAATACACTTTAACCTCTAATACCATCATACTGCCCCAGGATAATCACCACAGTGTATGTATTGTAGACTATGACTGCATTATGCATATAGTCTAAATCATGGGCTTCTCCGTTTTGGACCATTGCATATTATCATATTGCAATATTGCCGTGCAGCAAATTTGTGGGTTTTCTCATGGAGCCATTGTGTTATTTAAGGACCAAAAGGAAGATCTTCTTTGTTGTTGGTGCAATGTGTGCAAGTGCGGCAAATGTTGTTTTCAAAATTTGTGAAATTAATTAATCAGTTGGAAATATCTATCTAATCGACTGTCGGTTTAAGCATTGACATCCCTTTTGCTATCATTGACAGGTAGCCTGGCGAGCCAGAACCAACGCATCGTCCACGTATCGCACACCGCTAGACGCTTGCATTGGGTCTGGAAAAATCAGGGTCGCCGTCGGTGCGGAATCAATCGACCAATCAGTGCGGATGTGGGGGGAGTTTGTACAGGCTATGCAAGATGTGGGCGGATTTTGGTTGTCACGCCCCTACGCCGCTTGTCCCACTTACTGCGCGGTGACTGGATAACACAATTTGATTGACACATTTTTTTTTTTTACCAGACCCAATGCAAGCGTGTAGTGATGTGCGAATTGTGGACAATGCATTTGTTCTGACATCGCCAGGCTAATTGACAGGAGGGATGTCAAATGTGTCAATATTGGTTTGCTGCAGGCACCATAGCCACAAAAGCCCTGGTTCCACTGCACCCATAGGGAACTGGACTGTTCAGCTTGGACTCCTTAAATTGTGTCTCCACGATGCCGGGACCATGGAACCGGTAGAATTTTTCGGGCCTCCTCGAGAGGTAGTCCTAAGCATCCCGTTCCCCTCACTCGCAGCCCGCGGGTTGTAGGGCCACTGATTGGTCAGTCACTGCTTCGAATTGATTGGGCGATGCAAATGCGCGGCGCGCTGATTGGTCATTGCGAAGCGCCTCACAGTGGGGATACCCCAGTTGGGGGAATCCCGCACGCGTCAAGCCCTCAGTTCGTCCGCGGCAGTGAGCAAGGAGGTTGTGGGTGTGTCTCAGTAGGAATTTTGGAAGATTGCGTCGTTACAAAATGCATTTCATTGCGAACACTGTATGGGGCTGTCTTAACCACGCAGCCATCCAGCGGGTGCTTTTTCCACTGATAAAATTGTGTACAAATTGTTTTACAGATGTCAATGAACATATATTCTCTCTTTGTCTGCGGCTAACGTCACAAGCGTTAGCCGTTTGTGTGTGTGTGTGTCTCTCTCCCCCCCGCCCCCCATACTCGTACGCGTCTTTCTCTCTCTCTCTCTCGCGCGCGGGAGCGAGTGGCCTGTACATTTAAATAGGAATTGGCGCAACCCAGATCGGCGACACCCACGGAGAAGTGGCTAAAGTTGTCTACGCTCCTTACCGCCTCTGGGTGGCACCACATGTCAGACCTCATTGGCGTGGTCTGCAATAAAAAAATTCAGCAGTTCTTTGGCAAAGATCAGTGCTATCAGGGCCGTCCTTGTCCGTGCCACCAGGTGCTTGGATCTCACCAGTCTCGCCTCACATATAAACACCGTTTCTCTGGCAAGCTGACAAGTTTCACAGTCGTGCCTCCACCTGTGCCGATGTGAATTTTCCATTTCAATTTCCAAATACCAGGGTGCTGTGTCGGCGAGTGCCGAGAGCTAGGGAAATTAGAATATATGCTTTGTCCTCTATTGATTTTTAGATCTCTTCTGAAGTCATTGTCATGTCCTCTGATGGCATGTGTGTTTTGTGAACAACTTACAAGTGCATTGCTCAAAAGTGCTATGTAAATAGCAGGAGCGTGCTGGAAGTGGTGGGATAATGGACATTGGGCACCATTTATTATTCCAGTAGAACAGCTATTTCACAGTTTTTCACTGTTGCTTACCTTCTGACTGTTACCAGCTCATAACGCTCACATCGGAAATCGTTGCACTTTTGATAAGATAAGCTATGGGTTTGTTTTCCCTTTTCAAGCCTGTCCAGACCTGGTTATCAACACTCCACCCTCCCCAACATCCCCCACCCCCTACCAACTCCTGGAAATCTCTTGCTTTTTTTCCAGATGTTTGAGAGTCGGCCCATCTGGTCCCGAAATGCGGTCAGGGGCTCCCTGGACATCAGGCCAGACAAGCTGAAGATCCTGCTGCCAGTCATGGCCTATTACATGGTGAGACGGGATTCATATCGCTGGTGATATACTTGGCTTTAGAGCTGCAACCGATTTAAGCGATGATAATTGATTCTTGAAATAATCACAAACTCGTTTGATAATCAATTAATTGGCAGCGATTTCGTTCTTTGGTCTCATCCTCCGCTCAAATGTTTTTAAGAAAAGTTGTCCAGTGCCCACTGCCCAACCATTCAGCGGGCTTGGATATTGAAAACTGTAAAGCCTTGGGTGAAAAAGCAATTTTAGAAGCTAGCTCACAAGATTGGCGATTGGTTGTTGTTGTTATTATTATTATTATTATTATTAGTTAATCATTCATTTTTGACAATGTCTGGGCCTCTGGGGGACTGCTCAACACAGCGGCCTGCGTTTGTTCATTCATTCAATGCTGTACTTTTCTTAAAATTTAAAAACGTTCCAATATCTAGGCGACGTAGAATTCTTCTCGGGTGGAAATCGTCGACCCCTCCTTCTGTGTGTGATAGTGATATTAATTTTTGTCTGTATCGCCCAACTCTATAACCGGTATAAGTCACGGGTGACTGACTCTGTTCCCAACCCGCCCCTTCCTCTGCAGGTGACTGGGCCATGGCGCAGCCTATGGGTGAGGATGGGTTACGACCCACGGACCTCCCCAGACTCCAAGCAGTACCAACTGCTGGACTTCAGGATCCGCTGCAGCACCAAGCATGGTACACTCACATTCTTCACATTATATTTTATTATGCATCAAACATTTTTCTTTTCCGGCATCAGGGCGGTTTTTCATCTCTATTAGATAGGATTAGTCTGAAACTGGGTCAAAGAGATCGGGGCTAGACATTGCAGACAAGCCGACAAGGGGAGGAGAACTTGCGGCACTGCGGACGCTGCGGTAGACACATTAACGGTGCACAGTTTCCATAAGCACTCTGCCAACGACACGTCCCTCACTCTAAACTTCAAAATGACACTAGAGCTGGTAATTCACATCATAAGTTTTGCATAGTTCTATTTTTTTTTTTTAGTTGGACGGGGATATGTTTAGAGGAAAAAATATATATATTTTGACTTGAGTTGGTTGAATGAGTTCTGTTGCGTTGATGTGACATTTTAAAATGCATATAAAATGTGATTAATGTGCACAAATAGGAAATCATACCTTTTTTTAGAACAAAAGCAACCGTATAAAGGCACGTCGATTTTGAAAGAAAAAAAAAACATGATCATTTTTCAGTTTTGCCGTGAGAATCTGAGCACATGCGCGATGCAATGCATCGTATGTAGTGAATGGAGAGCAATTTTGGACACTGCCTGATGCCAATGCCCCTCCTAATGGTGTTGTTGTCCAGGCTACAGTGCTGACATGCCGGTGAAGGCCAAGAGGAGCTCCTTGGACTACAGCCGGTCCATCACCTTGAATAAATCTGGTGAGTCCACTAGAGATTAGACTAGTGGTAGTCTACTCTCTCTGTTGTGTTAATGGTGCTGTGCCTTCGTCAAAATCCCCTAAGGAGACTACGTTTTTGGCCCGTTTCCGGTTTACTTCCTTAAATTCCCCATGTCTATGCTCGCCACTTCCAGTGCCATTCATTTTGCCGTGTCTTTGACTATTTTTCAAAAGGCCTAATCAGCGGAAGCGCACACATAGCGTTGTGCTATGCCACGCCCAAATGTTCTTGTGCGTATCTGTAACCCACAAACGCACCATTGAATAATTTGCGCAACCCGTTCAATTTACTCATTCTAGTTGGAATTACCAGTGGAAGCAGCCATCCCATTGGTCCAGAAGTGTGACCACATCGGCGAGTAACTTCAAGTCGGATTTGGCCTGTATTTCATCAATACTTATGTAAAACTGTGAGCGAAGCAGGGCGGATGATGTGTAATTTGTCACAGAGCCAGCTGTAGTAAACGGATTCACGGGGGTGTTGTACGGGCTACACGAGACATGGGCGGAGTTTGGTTGTCATGCCTCCACGCCACTTGTCCCACCTACGGTGCTCTGTGACTGGATAACACAATTTGATTGACACAGGGTTTTTTACGGGTTTATGACCCTGGTTTTACCAGACCCAATGCAAGCGATCTAGCGATGTGTGGACGATGTGTTGGTTCTGGCTCGCCAGGCTATGAAATATGCATCCTACGCACCCATGAGCATGATCACAGCCAAAATGGCGATCAAATGAATTGGAAAAACGCATGAGGTCTCACTGGTTCCTCGGCACTTATGGGTCAAATGAAATCTGAACTAACTATCTGTGAGTCCCGCATAATGGTAAACCTTGGTTTCCTGCAGCTCCCCAAGCCACCAGCCTGTCGGAGCTCCCCCAAGGAGACAGCCTCCACGAGCCGGTGGAAGACCGACTGAAGGTGAGAGCCTGGCTCCTGTCCTACCATTTTGAGCATCACTTTGACGTTGTGAAACACCTTTAATGCATTCTGAATAAACCTTTTTTTATTTATTTCAAGTTATTTTTTGGGGCGGAAGTGCCATTCTTTTCATTCTTTGAGAGGTAATGATGGGATTAAATCAGAAACTAGGATGAAGAGTCGGGGGCAGACATTATAGAAAAGCCGGAGAGGCGATTAGAACCCGCAGCACTGCTCGACCTGTGGTCTGCAGGGGGCGCCACTCTGCCACCACGCCCCCTTTGCATTTCTGAATAAATCTTAATCTGAAACGTTCTAATCCCCTCTCCGGCTTTTCTGCAATGCCTCCGCTGACTATTCATCCCAGTTTCCATTTTGATCCTGTCACTATCACTCTCAACAAACAACGAAAAAACAGAGCTTGCGCCCAAAAAAACAACTTTATTTATATTTATTATATATGATATTATAGGCTTTGGGTGAGATTTAGAGCAGCACCTATGAGTTAATATTGTAAGGCCGTTGGTCATTATCGTAAAGGAGTGGTTGATCAGAGCAGCTTGAGTGGTCGGTGATGCTTGTGTCCTCCCCCTACGGCCAGGAGTCTTACTTCATCTTCAAGGAGGGCGTGTTGCCAGCACACAGACAGATGTTCTACCAGCTATGTGATCTACATGTCGACAGGTACAACTCACCTGGAATTTTTTTTTTTTTTTGGTCTTGGTGTAGTGGTTGTTTTTTTTTTTCAGTCATGGAAATTTAGACTGGTCATGGAACAGTTTTCCAGTGAATCTAATGACTAAAATTAGTTGCACTAGTTATTGGCACAAAGTGAACAAAATACAAATAGCAGGAGA
Organism: Bregmaceros cantori; assembly: GCA_900302395.1. Lineage (NCBI taxonomy): Eukaryota > Metazoa > Chordata > Actinopteri > Gadiformes > Bregmacerotidae > Bregmaceros > Bregmaceros cantori. The sequence goes on along the minus strand of OMKY01058993.1, from coordinate 12,678 downwards.
GCGACACGTTGCTACAGCAATCCCGCAATCCACACTGGAGCAATGCAATGGAGCAAACTACGTTCGAGCCACCTAATTGGCTGCTGCACCCCCAGTCTACAGGAAGCGGTTCACCGAAATGACGGCAAGGAGGAAGTATGCGGTGAGAAGGACGGCTGGTGTCTCCCTCAAACTACGGATCTTCTCAGAGACCTCATCTCGGCCATGATCAAGAAGCAGTTCAAAGATGAGAGTCAGTCAGGTAGCCAGCTTCTAAACTTCACAATGTTTGTGAAAGTGTGAGATATTTGTGTGTGTGACTGTGTATCATGGCAATCCCGATTTTCCCCAAAGCAATAAAGCTACTAATGCAGCGCCAGACTGAACTTGACTCGAGTCTCAACTCGACAGATCCTTGCTTTGCGCCAAATCATGACCATGAGGTGCTTCACAGAAAACCATCCCTTAAATTTTGATTGACGTTGCTACTAACAATGACCAAACCCCTAACGTATGACAAGAGCAGCAGGAAGTACGAAGAGAAGCCAAATTGAAAAATATGTGTTTGACTCCTTTTAATGGAGGAAGAGACGTGTCTGGCAAGAGATATGTCTAAAGACGACCTAGAGAGAGAATAGGCAACATAACCAATGTGTTGTAAATAGCATCAAAAGTCATCAGATACATTAATGAATGAATGAATGAAATGTATTTAACGACAGACAGTACAGAGCCATTGTTCAGTTCAGCATGTTACACAGCAAAATAGATGGCATTCATTGCAGCATGTTACATGAGTCATGAAAAGATGGATATACACAGGATTCGCAAATTGCTAGATTACACCTGGCTGTCGGTAGAGTTCATATAGGGCGCATGATGTGCGCAGCGGGGACAGTTCGGACCCCTTAGTGTGGCGGAGGGCGGTCGTTGCGTTACGCAAATTGCGGTAAGTATTTGCGCAATATCCTGTGCGTGGTGGTTAGGTTCTGTTGCGTTTCGTTCTCGAACTTCCCGAAGGCACGCAGGAAGGAGTCGAGACGGGCATCGATATGATCGCCTAGATCCTTGATTTCCCCGTTGCGCTCAGGGTTCAAGTCTTTGGTGGAGAGGGTTTCTTTCAGTTCTTTTAGTTGTGTTGAGCAGTCCGTCAATGTTCTTAGTAGATTTGTTGTTGGTGGTCGCGGCTGTGTTTTTGGCAATTTTGAGGAGTAGGGCTTCCGCTGCCTTGATGGAGGAGTGGCAGTCGTTGACCATGGCAGAGACACTCCTTAGTGTGTCGTCCTTGCTGTTCCCGGTGAGGGCGCGAGGGGCGCTTGCTCCCGGGAGGTGGAGGTGGGAAAGAGACAGCCAGCCGGGTTCCGGGTCGCGTGTGCGCTTCTGTTGCGCCCTGACTTTGAAGTGGACGTACAATCCGGCCATGGTGCCGGCGATAGTCAGGAGAAGGGTGATGAGTGTGACGACGAAGATGTAGACGTCCTCTACGTCCTCTACTATCAGCGGGGTCAGGCAGAGTTCCTGCCATTTATTCCATGAGTCGTGGATGTAGCCGCCAAGCTCGGTTCCCTGGGGGCACTGCCTCTCTGCTGGGCCGCGCGCAGCAGCACTAACCCCGGGGAAGATGGTGTCGTACGCTCCGATGACCAGATTAGTCAAGAACAGGGCCAGGGCATTAGACATTTTAAGTGTCTTCGGGGTTGGTGTCTGAGTCTTCGTCGGCTGGGCTGTGGTGTGTGTCAGTGCGTGTAGTGGGTGCTATTTAGTAGGAGCATCTTCAATTGTCAATGAGTTGTTGTCCAACAATGTTGGTATGACATGCATTACATACAGTACAAAAAAATGGATGACAGGAGGATGCAATGACTTTTTCTTAGTGTTATTGGCTAATATTAACAATTTTTAAATCATATTCGTCCGTAATTGACATAAGGTTGTAATGTTTGCCTATAGCCCATTTTTTTTGTTTTATATTTGTCTGCGGACAATTTTTGACTAGAACGGTTTTTTTTGTTTTTTTTTTGTTTGTTTTTTTTTTCGCTGCACGAGATGCACCATGTAAAGTATCCTGTGAATTGCCAAATTAATATCTCAGAAGTTTATTTGCAAGGTCAACAAAATGCAAACTGAACAATTTGTTGAATTAGATCTCTGCCTCGAACTTGGCCAAACGCCTATGTCCAATCACTCAGCCTCAACGTCAGCGCCCAGAGGACCAGGTGGCCGCGGCAGCCGGAAGACTCCCCAGGGAGGAGAGGATGAAGAGGATGACGAGCAGGAGGAAGAGGAAGAGCACTACGACATGTCCGAAGGAAGCGAGAACGAAATGGAAACAGAGATGATGGATTACATGTAGGCTCCCGTTACATGTAGATAGATGGATGGATACCCAAGGGACAAAAAATTTAATTTTTGTTTGCTCAACAGCGGGTAAGCGGTAGCCTGGTGAGCCAGAACCAACGAATTGTCCACGGCCACGCATTGCACGACACTACACGATTCATTGGGTCTGGGCAAATCAGGCAGACGTCGCCCATATACGGGCTGACCAATCAAATTATTTGAATCGAGACGTGGGTGGACTTCGGTATGGGCGGAGTTTGGTTGTCATGCCTCCACACCGCTTATCCCGCCTACTGCACTTTTTTGACACATTTTTTTTTTACCCTGGTTTTACCAGATCCAATGATCATTCTAATCGTGTGCGATGCGTGCAAGATTTGTTAGTTCTGGCTGACGCCAGGCTAGGTAAGTGGAGACAGGTCAGTGTAACGGACTTCATTGACATTATCTTAAAGATGCTGTGTGGCTGCGAGAGGAAAAGCTATGTAAAAAGCATCAGGAAGGTCCGCATGTCCAGATTGTTCAGTCTAATTGCTTGAGACATGAAGGACGTTCTTATGCATTGACATTGATGGGTGTCAAATACTGGATCATGCCAGACCATGTCTCTTATTGAAGCTATGTGCTTGGGGGGTGTGTAAACTAATCTTGTTTTGTAAATACAATCATTGGTTTTGTCTAAGACATCCCTTCTCTGTCCATCTTGATTCTCTGAATGACCACATTGTCATCGAGCGCCAATGTCCCACCATTGGCTCCGTTACAATTTGTTTGTTCTTTTTTCCTTTTTTTAACAAGCTACTTTCTACTTTTACTCGAGTAAATTTGAGGTGCAATTAACTACTTTTTACTGAGATGTCAGCAATTCGCCACTCGTTATAGTAAACTGACCTTTAGTTGGGAACTGTTGGCACATATGTTGACGTCATCTCTCAGTCTTTCTCTCAGGCTCTCTCTCTCTCAGGCGCTTTCTCTCTCGTTCTATCTCTTGTTCATTCAATTACATTTTGAAAAGAGTATTTGTCCTTTTTTTTGGAAGTTACCCGGTACTTTTGCTACTTAAGTAACTTTTTGTGGAGTACTTTTTTACTTTTACTTGATCAACTATTTGGCTGACTACTTTTTACTTGTACTTGAGTAATATTTTGCTGAGGTAACAATACCTTTACTTGAGTCATTTTTATGGCTACTCTGCCCATATCTGCTTATATGTGGGAGGTTAATTTTGCTTGAGGGCGCAAAAAGTTAGTTATAATCATCATCTTCATCATCACTTCTGCAGTCTGGCTGACCGTTGGCACCACTGAAGACTTTGCAACCAGCCTGCAATTTGTCCACCATTCTTGGATGTTATCTTTCCATCGCTTTCACAGTCTTCCTCTCCTCCTTCCACCTGGCACTGTGCCTTGAAGGATTGTTTTTGAGAGTCCTTGGCAATGAATGTTATCGATAATTACCAAAAGATTTAGTCATTTAGCCAGTTTTGTGCTGACATTCGTCCAGGCACATTTGATATTAATATATCGTATTTGCACATATGAAATATTAAAAATGGTCATAACTGATGGAAAAAAAGTGGAAAAGAAGAAAAACATCAAATATAATTAAAGAAATCTGAATATTACAGTATAAATTGTTTGAAAAGTTTGTCTCAGCGAAAGTAACTTGTACACTTGTTGGTTAAGAAGAACCTAATTCGACTAGATTTGTTAAGATTAATCTCCTTGCAATTGTTTGTCACCGTTAATATTTTGGGGATTTTCTAAAAGGAAAAACGTCCAACTGATTAGTTGCAGATTATGGGAAACGATTAATTGACTAATCGATTTATTAAGAATAATCGTTAGTTGCAGCCCTAGTCCTTGGGATCTTGTGACAAGTCACAAGTTAAGACAGTTATAATACTATAATATTTTATATTATAATATTGTTATTATTCTATTATATAAACATAGCCTTCTCCTAAGTTGTGAGACGTCTGTACTGTATGCTTGGTGGGCGGTGTCTGTACTTCATGAGGTTTGTTGGTGGGAGTTGTACCATGTGTTCTGGGGGCTTTATAAAGCTTGTTGGTGGGAGGTGTTTCCTGGGTCCATAAGACTCGGTTGCTGACTGAAGGACTCGTGAGGAATATATCAACGGATCACCATGAAGACCTTGCTGCTGCTACTGTTGGCTGTGACCTCTGCCTCCGCAGTGTCTGTGAGTTCTGGTTGTGGTGATGTCTCTCCCAATGGGGGTTCCTGCTGAGTTTTAGGAATTACAAGGGGCTGGCTATAGATAGGCCGTTCTCCCAACAACCAGAGGGCTGGAAACCGAAAGGTTGTGGGTTCGAATCTCACCTCCCGACAGATGACATGCCTGAGTGTAGGGCCAGACTCGGAACCACAAATTGCGTCCAATGGGTCGTGGTGAAGTCTTCAGAATTTGTTACTGAAGTATTCAAAATAAACTAAAAAGTCTGTCCCTTTAAAATGTCTTCCTTGATCTTCCTAACTTGGCTCAGTTTGCTCACATAATGCTTGCCGTTGAATGATACAAAATACTTGGAACTGTAACAATCGTTTGTATTATTGTGTTACTGTGTGTGTGTGTGAGTGTGTGGTGGTGGTCGGGGGGGTAGATGTACTTAATATTGCGATACTATAATTCAGTTTTTGCCCCTGAGGCCCACAATTAATGTCTAGTCAATTTTATTTATATAGCACAAATTAAAGTGAAAAATAAATAAATGAATTGATTTACAGTGCTACTGTGCTGATCGTGATAATACAGCGATCACATACCAAGCCTATAAAACAACACATAAAACACATTAAAGGACATTAGAAGAATGCATAAAAAGACAGTAATTGAGTGCAAGTGAAGTTTTTAACACGGATTTAAAAAGGTCTAGCGACTGGGCAGTCCAGATATTCAAGGGGAGGGAGTTCCACAGTAAAGGCTCGGTCCCTCCTGGTTTTCAGCCTGTTGCTACTGCTAGGCACCACCAGTCGACTTATATCTAAGCGGCTATTCTTTGAATTAAACTTTAACTCTCCATATATTAATTACTAACAGGTTATCGCAGTAAAAAGAGAAATGATACTTCTAATAGTTGCCAATTTATTGATGTGATTTCTGATTTCCAATATAGATGAAATATGTGGATGGGGGTTAGAATTTTCCTCGCCATCGATGTACAGAGAAAACTAACCTAAGAATAGGGCTGTTGCACGATGATGTCACGGCTTGGTGGTGGCAGACATTACGATGGTGTCATCGCAGTCAGACGAGCAGGGAGCGACATTTGCATAACATTGTCCATTTTAAAGGTCTTCTATTATTGTTTTATCCATGGTAATATGCTATCAATCACCAGCAGATGGCAACACAACTACGCCCATTGTATTATGCACGCGAAGTGGTATGGTATACCACTTGACCGTATGTATACGTATGCTTCATTGTAAGTAATACCACCAAAATGTCTGGCGCCGCCATGCTGTGACCTGACATGCAACAGCCCTATTATGTCAGTAGCTCAATAATCGCGATTACTCGCTGCGCCCCCAGCTAGTTCATGGCAGCTGAGGTAACGACAGGCTTAGAATAGCTGTGTAAATGATAGCAGAGCTATCAATGTTTGACCTGATAGTAGTATTTACACGTGTTTCCAAGTAAACCTAAATATACTTATCTGCTTCTGAATGAAATGTCAACACAAGATCTACATGTTTGGCAGATATGGCCAGAGTAGCCATAAAAATTACTTGAGTAAAAGTATTGTTACCTCGGCAAAATATTACTCAAGTAAAAGTAAAAAGTAGTCATCCAAATAGTTACTCAAGTAAAAGTAGAAAAGTACTCCAAAAAAGGTGCTTAAGTAGCTGAAGTACGTAATTTTCAGTAAAAAAAGAGAGCGAAAGAGGCCAACAGAGTGAGAGAAGGCGCTCGAGGGCGAGAGAGAACGCCTGAGAGAGAGAGAATGTCCAAGAGGGAGAGAGCGATATGAAGCAACATATCTGCCAACAGTTCCCAACAGGTGTCGCTAAAGGTCAAGTTAACGTAGAGAATTGCTGACATCTCAGCAAAAGTAGTTTTTTTTTTTTTTTTAATCTCAAATTTACTCGAGTAAGAGTAGATCTGTCTTTGAAATCTAAATTTTCGATTTGTTTCCAATTTCTTGGGGGGGGGGGGGGGGGACAAAAAAAAACAAA
>OMKY01058977.1:2843-13208 GCA_900302395.1 Bregmaceros cantori | reverse complement strand
GGGGGGGGGGGGGGGGGCTCAAAATAAGCTCAGAATGCCCTGATCCACAGCTTCCCTACACAATGTGTATGCTGAAAAACAGCATAACATACTGATCGGTGATTGGTTGGTCGGTCCTGTAATGAAATTCAATATTCTAGGCTCAGAGCCAGCTGTGCTGATCTGACAATACAAAGCCAGGGTGAAACCTATGCCCCAAGCACACACGCACACACACATACACACAAAAATACATATACATACAAACAAATGCACAAGCATACTCATACACACAAACAAATACACAAGCAAATATACACACACACACAAACAAATGCACAAGCATACACACACACACACACAAATACACAAGCATACATACACACATACACACACAAACGCACACACATAAACCAAAGCAATGGTTGTATGTATTGTGCAGGTTGTTTTAGGTCGGAGTGGTTGAGCTGTGCCTTTGTTATTGAAATGTAAAATCCGCTTAGAATTGAGTTGAGTGGTTTGGGGAGAACACCCAGGAGAATACCCAGAAAGTCTGGGGCCCAGGAAGGATAGGACCATGTGGCCCGAGAATGGGATCATGTCTGTAGACCGAAGGTGCTTTAGACCGAAGGTTCTAACCCTTACCCCTAACCCCTAACCCAGAGAGAACGCGGAGAGAGTGTGGGGAGTGGAGAGAGGCCAGCGATGTTCTGTGCTGTTCGGCGGCGTTCAGCTTTGTGAACGTTTGGTCTATAGAACCTTCGGTCTCCAGGTCGGACCACCCGAGAATAATACCCTCAAGAAAAAAATGTATATTTCTAAATTTTGCTTACTGAATTTGCTTACTGAATTCATTTTGACGCATACCCACTGATACTCAGTATTACAATATGTAGTACTTGTTGTACCATCCACTCATAGGCCTGTAGATAAGCCAGACAGATGCTAAAGAGGCTAAAAAGGTGCATTTTACCTCCAATACAATATTAAATATTGGTCTCAGTATGTTAACACTCACTAGAAAAATGAAAGTGAATGTAGCTTCAGTAAATCATAGTGTTAGTGTGTCAAGTCATTGAATGTTCAAAATATTATTATTATTATTAATATTATTATTATTATTATTATTATTTTATTGTTATTATTATTATTATTATCATTATAACAGAGTTATTCATATTAACCTGGCGAGCCAGAATCAACGCATCGTCCATGCATCACACAATGCTAGATGCTTGCCTTTCATTGGGTCTGGGAAAATCAGGCTTGCCGTCGGTATGGAATCAATCGACCAATCAGCACGGATGTGAGTTTGTACGGGCTACGCAAAATGTGAGCGGAGTTTGGTAGTCATGCCTCCACGCCATTTGTCCCACCTACTGCGCTGGACGATTTGATTGACACATTTTTTTAACGTTTTCCGACACTGGTTTTATCAGACCCAATGCAATGCAATCGCCTAACAATGTGCAATGCGTGGACGATGCGTTGGTTCTGGCTCGCCAGGCTAAATTCATATGTGACATATGTAACATTTTAGATTATTTAGAACATTTAGAAGTCTTTTAGCAGATAGTGGCTCTCCAGATCTGCATCTAAGAAATACAAGATTTTCTGGGGGAGGACCCCCAAACATCCTCTCCCAGAAATAATTACTTGCTTCCATCTTCACCCCCATTTGGGTCCAAGATAGGTATGAATCGCATCAGCTGCGATCATGGCAGAACATAATTGAGCATGACTTTTCGGTGGTCAAATTAGTGCACGATCAGACGACCGATGTGCAGCTTCCGGCTAGCCTGGCGAGCCAGAACCAACCGCATTGTCCATGCATCGCTAGACGCTTGCATTGGGTCTGAGAAAGTCAGAATCGCCACCGGCGCGAGGAGGGCGATTGTTTTTTTTAAACGTTTTGGTAGCACGGAGTCATTGTAGGAGACATTAGTTAATGATTAAGTAATGCTTAACAAAGGGTTAACTAAGGTTAGAATAACGAATGGCTTAACTAATGCTTAACAAGGAGTCATTAGTTAATGATTAAGTCATGCGAAATAATTAAGATATAATGCTTAGCTAAGGGTTAACTAGGGTTAGAATGATGGTTAACTAATGCTTAACTAATGTTCAACTACGAGCACTTATTATGAAGTGCTACCAACGTTTTTCGACCCTAGTTTTACCAGACCCAATAATCGTTGTAGTCGTGTGCAATGCATGGACGATTCGTTGGTTCTGGCTCGCCAGGCTAGCTTCCAGCAGCAGCAAGTCGTCCTGGTGGGAGGCAGAGTGTTCTGGTGGTCCTTCTGTCGGTGGGAAGGGACAGACAAGGTGAGTTTTAATACCTCCATGTTTTATAGGAGGATTTACTGCCTGTCTGCCAGTTACAGCTGCACTAAACACCCTTCCTCATAGTAAACACCCTCCAACCTCTACCAATAACCCGCTATATATGTATGTATATATGTGTGTATGTATCTGAGGTGGATTGCCCTAATGAGCTCCAGTGCCTCTGGCTCCTCCCTGAACTAATGAATGTCAGTGAAACTATGGTAAAAGCAAACTATGGTAATGTGTCTAAGTTCAACTGTTCAACGGTACATTCCACTGTCCCACGTTAAGCATCTGACTGTCTCACATTAGAAAGTTGGCTTTTATTGGGGGGGGGGGGTGCGTGGTGGCCGAGCGGGTAGAGGGCACGTCCCCCAGACCATAGGTTGAACAGTTTTCTGCAATGTCTCCCCCCTACTCTTCATCCCAGTTTCCCATTGTATCCTGTCACTATCTCTCTCCATAAAGAATGAAAAAAAAAGATATAGGTGAAGTACCACTTTTGCCCAGCAGGTGAAGCCATACGCCGCCTGAGAATGTGGCGGCGTATAACGGTGGTGTAAAACGCTACCTGCCGAACAAAGATGGTACTGCACCCGCATTTATTCAGGATTTTGTCAAAAATTCAGGTCTGGAGGCTATTACTAAAGAATGGAAACAGGTAGAAACAAAATTATTTTCTGATGATAAAGAAGAGTCTGAAGTTTCCTTTTCTAAATGTTTTGTCGACGAGAACTTAATCTTCTATGGGTCTTGGAAAAATACTCACTCTTACAAGTCAGCGGGGACGGCTGGACGAACGGACACATCATCCGCGGACCGCCCATCTCCACCTCCGGCCCCAGGATTGTCCGCGGAGACCCCAGTGCAGCCAGCTGCCCTGCGTTCGCAATCAACAGTCCGCCCCTACTTAAGGCTGCTCTGACCCCGGAGAGATGCGGTCCCAAAACCTCAGTTCAGGTCACTTAGATAAGTCACGATAGATATCTGTTCCGTTGTTTAAGCGTATTGCTTCAATTCAATACGTTGACAAGACCTCAATGGAAACCTGTTCAGCTCCTGGCGCTGTGCTCACCCGGCTCAATTCTTTCCTGGCTACAGAGTGACCCCCAGGAGTCCACCCGTACCTGGTCCAGCCCCGGTGGACTCGGATTATGACATGAGTACTGCTTCCGATGAAGATGCCATGGACGAACTGTAGATAGAGGCTGTCTGCCTAAAGGGTCGATTTAAATTCATATATAAGAACAGCATTTTGAGCTGTAAATAAAGGCTTTTCAAACCCTCCTTTTACCTCCTCTCTGGTGAACTAATATATTTAGTGCTTGTAACTTGTAACTGTAAGGGACTACACACAGATGGAATAGATGCAAAGAAATTATAGAGGACGCAGCCTCAATGACATTTCACTGTCAAGCCCTTAGTATCCAAATATATTTGGTGAGATCTCACACCCTCTAACCTCTCCTCAGCTCAGAACGAGAGAGAGAGAAAGAATGTGTGTGTGTGTGTGTGTGTGTGTATGTGTGAGTGAGAGAGAGAGAGAGAGAGAGAGAGAGAGAGAGAGGGGGGGGGGAGGAAAGAGTGTGAGAGAGAGGAAGTGAGAAGGAGGGAGATAGCTGCTGTGAGAGAGAGAGGGGGTGGAGGGAAAGAGGGAAGGAGAGAGAAGAAGGGAGAGAGTGGGTGTGTGTGAGAGAGAGGGAGGGAGATACGGTGTGAGAGATAGAGCAAGAAAGAGAGAAGGGGAGATAGAGAGATGGATAGAGAGAGAGAAAGAGTGTGAGGGCAAGGGAGAGAGAAGGAAGGAGAGAGTGGGTGTGAGAGAGAGAGGGGAGGGAAAGAGGGGGTGAGAAAGAGAGAGAGCAAGAGATGGACAGAGAGAGAGAAAGAGAGAGAGAGAGGTGCTAACATCATCGGTGAGCTGTCACAGCTCTTTAACCTCACTCCGACAGACCACCAACAATGCCCAGCGTCTCTTTCTGCCTCCCTTTGCTCTGTTGTGTGTGAGTGTGTTGGTGCTTGTCAAACTTTGTGTGTGTGTGTGTGTGTGTGTGTGTTGGGGTGGTCAAGCCACAGTAGTGTATCCATTCACATGTAGATGTGCGTGTGTGTCTGTGTGTCTGTGTGCCTGTGTGTGTGAGTGTGTACATCAACAGATGGTAGCAGCAGTGGGAGAGAAGACTATGCTCACCGGGTGGACAGTGCAAAGTGACCGCCCAAAATAATCCTGTTTTAAAGGCGCGGAGCTCTTGAGAAGTGAGCAGAGTTCCATGTTTATATTACAAATACACAAGACAGAAACGGCGCCATTTTTTTTTCATCTTTATTGGATAGGATTAGTCGGAAACTGGATTGAAGAGCTTGGGGGTAGACATCACAGACAAGCCAACAAGGGGGAAGAGAACACACAGCACTGCGGACACTGTGGTAGACACAGCGGCATTAGCACGAATGGTGTATTTTGTGAAAATCCCTTTTAAAAAAATGTGGTTCCGGATCGTGATTCGCATTGTATCTAAATTTGAACGGATTGTTCCTTGTGCCAATACCCAGCCCTGGTAAAAAAAAAAAAAATCATGAAAATCCATCGATAACCTTTTGAGTACTTTTGTTCACAGACAAATAAGCTAACAAACATATGGGGGTGTCGTTGGCGGAGTGGTTATGGACACTGCACCTAGCGCAACCGCCCAACCCATCCAACACCCCATCCAATAAAGATGAAAAACGGCGCTAACGGCGGGGAAAAAATAACTTACTAGATGATGATAAATAACAAAAAAGATAATTCTCTGGGGGTGCCTAAACACTAACCTCCACTCTGTGGATGCCAGCGCTGGATCATCGCACACAGTGTGTGTTGACAGCACAGTCTTCAGGTCGACATGAGTCCACATGTGTTGCATTAGCATGTGCAAAAATACAGGACAGGTGTGAAGAAGAAAACACTTTGATGTACAAGCAAGCCGACCCCAGTGGGGTGGATTGTGTGTGTGTGTGTTAAGGTCAGATAAAGTGCAGTAATATTAGTATCAGGCCTTGAAAACGAAATTATTTTCTAAAACGTTCCTTCCTGAACGGTTCAGGCAGGCCTATGATTAATGTTTTTGTTCCCGGAACCGTTACCGGCGTTAAAACGCCATTGTACTCGTTTCCTCGTCTGTCCATAATATGGAGCCCCATTCACTGGACAGTGAAAGTAAGATGGATGCACAACTGGAAATAGTCTCCCAGACATAGGATATGTTAAAATATTTAAAAAACTGTTTTTAACCGGTTTTGTGGATTTCATATGTCCCGTTTCTGTTCCTGAACAGTTGAAGAAATCTTTTTTTCGTTTTCCGTTTCCGCTCTTCGTAAAATTCTGCAAAATTCTGTTCGTTTTCCGGTTTCCACTTTTGTTCTTTGAACTGGTCCGGGGCCCTGATTAGTATGTTAGTTTGTTTATTTTTATATTGACAAAGATGTATATGTTGGCAAAGATTTCATTCTTCCGATTCAACAAATAAAAAACTGATGTAAAATAAGATTACCATGACCTATCCAGTGCCAGCTCTTTTCAAATTCGGTCAACATGTGACTCTTTTTTTTTTTAAGACCCATAGAAAATTAAGTTCTGTGTCCTTTTCAACATAACACATAACAAAACTTCAGACTCTCCTTTATCATCAGAAAAAAATATTTGTTTCTAACTGTTTCCATTCCTTAGTTATAGCCTCCAGAACAGGGGTAGGTATCACTAAAAATTGTAATTGCTCACAACATCCGGAATAAATGCCGGAGGAGTGGCGATGTGTGGCGCCCTCTGGTGGTCAGATAGAGGTACTGCATCCAATCTATGTTGAGTTAGTTGAGTTAACTACAGATATCCAGCCCAATACTATTGTCAGAATGAACAATATGACCTAGGGTTTGTTTTTTTTTTAGAAAAAATATGTATGTTGTAATTCTGCAACAGTGGGGTTTACAGGGCTACTGACGTCACTGTTTATGGAGAGCAGCAGGTGAGAAGTGAAGCAAGGACGCCGGACGCGGATTTGTTGGGTTTAGGAGCGGGAGTGACAAGGTCGGTAATTGGGGAGTGTTTGTCAGACGCATGTCACACCATCCTCTGGCCAACAGAGTAAAAATAGAGGGATATGGTGGTGGGGGGTGAAGAGAGAGAGAGAGAAAGAGAGGGGAGAGAGAGAGAGAGAGAGAGAGAGAGATCGATAGAGAGAGGTTAGGTAGCTCAGAGAGGTTACAGTGTAAGACAGAGAAATGGGGAAACACAGGAGAAGGAATAAGGGGAATGAAGAACAAGACACAGGCAGAGAGACAAAGAAGTGTGTGTGAGAGAGAGAGAGAGAGCGAGAAAGCGAGAGAGAGAGAGAGGACGGAGAGGGTGCGAGCAAAAGAGGGAGGGAGACAATGGGAGTTTAGAGTGAGAGGGAGAGAGCGAGAACAAAAGAGAGAGCTATGGGAGAAAATGAAGAAGTGACGAAGAAAAAAAAGAGACAGGTTGTGGAGAGAGGCAGAGAGAGACAGCAAGAGAAGACAGAGAGAGAGAGACAGACAGACAGACAGAGAGAGTGAGAGATAGACAGAGAATGAGAAAGAGAGGCAGGGTAAGTGAGAGACAGTGACAGTGAGACAGCAAGGGAAGACAGAGAGAGAGAGAGACTGACAGACAGAGAGAGCGAGAGAAAGACAGAGAATGAGAAAGCGAGGCAGTGTGACTGAGAGACAGTGACAGTGAGACAGCAAGGGAAGACAGAGAGAGAGAGAGAGCGAGTGAGCAACAAAGAAACTTGGAGACAGAGGTCACACCGACATTCAAACTCTGTCAAATGAAGGTCAAACTCTCATCTCTTCCATCATGTGGAGTGTCAAACAGAACAGTCATCTTTCACGGGCCACGCCCATGTCTGGGCGCCAAAGAGCAGCTCTGGCCACAAACACTAAAGACACTATCTGGAGACTGACTTGAACCCCAATACCCACTAGGCAGAACCAAATATTCTCAAACCCCATGTTATGGATGTGAGCATAATGCATAGCATAATGTAGCATAATGATAGATACATAGATAGATACTTCATTCATCCCCACAGGGTAAACTTATTTTGTTGGTTCAGAAAGAAAAAGAAGACTAAACATATGTAGAAATTCAGCACACTTATACAATATTAGAATAACAGACAAAAATGCAAATTGTAACTCAATAATAAAAATGAATATCATAACTCGCTCTGTGAACGGCACATCGTCCGCAGACAGCCCATCGACTTCCACAGCTGCCGCCAATCAACTCCACATTCCTTCATTTCCTCGACTGAATAAAAGTCCTCACAGTGCCAGGGTGGAGGTCGGCTCGTAAACCTCCTTATTTCCACTTCCATCGACCTCGGGATCTCCTTCACGCAACCTGATCCAGCCCGTCAGAACCCGACGACACTGAGATGAGTAGAACCTCTGAGCAGAAATCTATCGGTTTATATACTCACCTGTGAAGCCATTAAGGCGACGATTGACTTTGTGAGTTAAAATAAAGGGTTTTCTAAATTGAATTTGTAATTTGAAGGCATTCAAAATTCAAATCCTATTTTGACGGGATATTCAGACCTCTAGTCCACTTACTACTCTCGGAAAAGCTAAGTAAAAGTCATGAATTTAATTTCCTAACATTCTTCTCGGCAGTGTTCTATTACCTGTAATTGCACACAGCTGTGAAACGATGCTAGAACCCTTTCTCCGAAATAATAAAATAATAACCTTTCACTTTGACATGTGTGCATGTCTTTCTGTAATGTGTGTGTGGTTGTGGAGACACACTTTATGGGTATCATTTGAGAGCAGCTGCACCTGCCCTACCCAGCCTTTAAATGTCTCTAGGTGAAAAGATGCTTCAATTGCCTTCCTCCGACACACACACACACACACAAAATACAAAGACTAGCAGCCAAGCTTTTGTTGCGAGCATCCAATTGAATGTTTGAGAGTCTACGTACTGGGACTATTATAGTTAGTACTTATTAAAAAACAATTAATTGCACAGGAAATCAGAATCAGTACCACATTTGGATGTGTGAAACATTTCACAAACAGACCATCGCGATGGAATCCGGCTGATTATATAGGGATGCTACCAGGTGCAAATGGTCAGCATTGCACTCCGATTCGGCAGGAGGCGTCACCCAGCGACTTAGTAAGGCAGTAGTACTGCCCTCTAGCCGTAACCTCTGGAAACTACAGCCACCGGCTGCAGATACGTAACATACCACACCAGTCCCACCATCGGATATCCAACCAACTCTGACAAAGAAGTCCACCG
Organism: Bregmaceros cantori; assembly: GCA_900302395.1. NCBI lineage: Eukaryota > Metazoa > Chordata > Actinopteri > Gadiformes > Bregmacerotidae > Bregmaceros > Bregmaceros cantori. Next base: position 4,588 of record OMKY01058977.1, on the reverse strand, counting down.
GCCAGTCACACAACTCCCCAAACAGACATGAACGGGGGGGCACCCACTATTTCGGCGTTTCTCCACTCCGATCATCTACCGCAATGCCATACCATACCATACCATCTTTATTTATATAGCACATTTAAAAACAAATGAGTCATACCAGTGCTTTACAATAAAAAAAAAAAAAACGATTATAGAGTAAAACATGGGAATAAAAAAAACATATACACGGGGCAGGTCATAGGACATAAAAATAAAAATGGGTCTTGAGACGCGATTTAAAAATTGGAAGTGTCAAGGCTTGCCTCACCTGCAGCGGCAGCTCGTTCCACAGTCTGGGAGATACTACCGCGAAAGCCCTATTTCAGGTAGCTGGGTGCCAAACCATTTAAACACTTATACGCAAACAGCAACATTTTAAAATCGATTCGAAACCGTATTGGAAGCCAGTGGGGAGTGGCCAGCACGGGACTTATATGCTCATGCTTTCTTGTGCCCGAGCAGCAGCGTTCTGCACTAACTATAAGCGAGATAAAATGCAATGCATCGTAACTGCAACGTTCCTCCCCACTGAATGTCAGCGCCGGGATTTCGATTAGCCGGCATTCGGTCAGGGGACGCCAGCATTCCGGTATGGGTTACGGTTAGCAACGGCCTTTCCAGCATGCCGCAACCCTTGCATGTCGGAACGGCCTCGTTTGTGTGTTGAGGCAGCAAATTTACCGTGTCGGAACCGTGGAACTTCCAAATAAAGCTGTCGGCGAGAAGAATCGCCGGGCCTCAGGAGATGTGTAACCGTTAGCCAACTACTCATTAGCTGTCTAGGCTTGTAGCTGTGGTGGTAGTAACCTCTGTTTATGTGTGTGTGTGTGTGTTTGTGTTACACCAATGGTGCTGTTGGTAGCCCCTAATAGAGAGAGTGCACAAGATGTCAGTGTTCAAGTGAGTCTATCATTAAATATTAAATAATAAATCATAAGCTAAATCAGTATCATTAAAACTAATAATGCAGATATATAGCATGAAGCAATTAACATTAATTTCCACCACCCACTATAATCACACCTAAGATGACAACTTGCCAGAGACATTTGGCAATTCATTAAGCAGTTGCAGAAAGATATGTTCTAATTTTACTGTTCATTTTAACACCTATTTCTCACTCAGAAAAGAGCACTCGGGGGGTAATGTACTACGTTTGAAGCGTGAATCCACAATGTCAATAGTCTTTGGTAATGTCCTTTTGTAACATTAGTCAATGTCCAATATTATTCTTGACTACACATGAGGACAGAAACTGCGGTGAACGGGGGTTCAAAATGACTCCAATTCCAATCAATGACACCATTCCAATCAACCGCCGCAATTCATTGGCCGGTGTTAGATCGGATATTTTTGGCCTATTATTTGCCTTGATGTGAGGTTTGAACCTTAAAAACGATCCACTTATTTTGGTAGGGTTAGGTTAGGGTTAGATTAGGGCAGAGATGCAGACTCGAGTCAAAAGACTTGACTCGGGAGTCACTCGAGTCACCAAAAACGGGACTCAAGACTCAACTCGGACTCGCGCCCTGAAGACTCGGACTCGACTTCCACGTGCGCAAAGGCATGCTCAGACAAGTGTCGATTGCGGTTAAACAATAGAAAAAAAATGACTCGAGACTCGACTCGTATTTGACGAGTCTTTCCCTCTTTTTCGACTTTAAAAAACAACAACAACTTATTCATAATCATTGCATTGCTATATAAACCTGCATCAT
>OMKY01058972.1:7175-21794 GCA_900302395.1 Bregmaceros cantori | reverse complement strand
AGAGGTAGAGAGAGGTATACGGTAAGTGAGAGAGAGACACCCCACACGCGACTTCTTCCAGTGGTACTGTCCACTAGGGGCGCCAACGACAGAGTCATAATGAATGGGATCCTATGGGAGCTGAAATAAAAAATATTAACGCCAAATCTGACACGTTTGTGAAATTATGACCCCCTCACACAATTAACCGATAATTATCCCGGCAATATACATTAAAACATCAATTAGAAACAATCTTTAAATAGGTTAAAACAGGCTGCTAAGTTTGGAATATTTGTATTGGAATTCCCATAGGGCTCGAATTTCCGGAGACAAGGCTCCTCCCATACCAACCTGGAAGTAGGCACGGACATCAAAACGAACGTTGTGTCCATTTTTATATACAGTCTATGGTTTAAACCCAATCAATATTGAGCAAACTAGACGACTAGTGCGATTGACTTTCAATAGTCTGCTGTTGACCATTTCCAATTTGGTTTTCAACGGCCAAGGGCTCAGGTTCAAACACCTCTGTGACGAGCATGTGGGGAACAGCAGCAGAGTACAAAGTTCAAACCATATGCATTCAATCCTACTACTGTGAAACGCTTAAAAACCCTCAGCCAAAAGGCCCGAACTGCAAGTTAGTACAGTTAAGTGGTAGCCTGGAGAGCCAGAACCAACGCCTCGTTCACGCATCGCACATCACTAGACGCTTCCATTGGGTCTGGTAAACCAGGGTCAGTAAAAACGTAACGTAAAAATAAATGTGTCAAAATTGTGTTAACTAGTCACAGCGGAGTAGGCGGGACAAGCGGTGTGGAGGCGTGACAACCAAACTCCGCCCACGTCTCGCGTAGCCCGTACAAACTCCGCCCACGTCCACGCTGATTGGTCAATTTAATCCATACCGACGGCGAGCCTGATTTTCCCAGACCCCATGCAAGCATCTAGCGGTGTGCGATGTGTGGACGATGCGTTGCTTCTGCCTCGCCAGGCTAGTTAAGTGGTATACCTTACCACTTCACATCCATTCCATTTGGGCAAATACAATGGACGTAGTTAGGCTGCCATCTGCTGGCGATTGAGAATATTACCATTGATCGATCAATACTAGAAGACTTTTAAACGGACAGTCTTATGTCAATATCGCTCTTTACTTGTTTATCTGACCTGCGATGATCTGCGCTGATACCACCAAAATGTCTGCCATGCAACAGCCCTCGATATATATCGCCAATACATCCTGAAGATTTGAATTGAGTTTCACCGAGCGGTTCTCACTTACTCAGTAAACTAGTTCCAATCCAAATACAAAAGAATCTTGCTAGTCACAGACTACCCAATACAACATTCTTGCAGGCCTATGTTTTATGTCACTTTATATTTATTTTATTATTAATATTTTTGCAATTACATTAATGGAAATATAGATATAGATGTCCAATTAAAACAGTTAGTAGCCCAATGATAACCTAGCCTGATGAGCCAGAACCACGCATCGAACATCACTAAACGATTGCACTGGGTCTGGGAAAATCAGGGTCGCCGTCGAATCAATTGACCAATCAGGGCGGACGTGGCGGGAGTTTGTACGGGCTACACAAGACGTGGGCGGAGTTTCGTTGTCATGCCTCCACGCCGCTCGTCCCACCTACTGCGCTGTGACTGGATTGACACGTTTTTCCGACCCTGATTTTACCAGACCCGATGCAAGCGCCTACCAATGTACGATGCGTGGACGATGCGTGGACGATGCGTTGGATCAGGCTCGCCAAGCTAATGATAACCACCCAAGAAATCCTGATGGATTTGTATTCAGTTCTCCTCAAGACACAACAAACAATATAATAGGTATTTACTGCGAGGAAAATCGTATTGTTAATGATGAACAGTGGTGGAAAGTAATGAATTAAATTTACTCATACTACTGTAATTAATTACTTTTTATGAGTAAGTTGTAATTTTCTGAGTTGTTTTTGAAATGTGTAATTTTTACTTTTACTCAAGTACATTTTTACCTTAGTACTTTTTACTCATTACATTTGAGTCCCCTCACGTTATGATTACAAAACATGTTGTGGATGGTTAAAATTTTTAATTTGTTAAACTCCTGTGCAGCCTGGCGAGCCAGAACCAACGCATCGTCCGCGCATCGCACATTGTTAGGTGGTAGATTCCTCACCATTGCTAGTGTACAAATCTAAAACAAAAAAAACTGGGTGTAAAATAGCTAAATGTAAAAAATGTTTCCTTAGTGGAGGTCTGCATTGTTGAAGTGCATTTCCAGTTAAAAGCTGTCATTTGACTATTGATTAAAAAAACTTGCTGAATTTGATTTATGACTCATGTTTTTTTTTGCATTAAATAATTGAAAGTAACTTTTACTCACTTTACTCATTGCATTTTAAATGAGGTAATTTTGTAATTTTACTTGAGTACATTTTGAGATGGGTATTTTAAGTTTTCTCTGAGTACAATTTAAGAAAACTAAAGATACTTTTACTCAATTACAATTTTTCAGTACTCTTTCCACCTCTGATGGTGAATAAACAGATGTTGCATGTGTTGGGAAGCACCATACCCTGTCTGCACATGCTAAAAGGAGGCTATGCATGCTGTGCGTGATGCTGTTAGCGTCATTAGCGTCTAGCACAGTCCCTTCAGTTTGCCTACTTCCGAGGGAGCGCAGGAGAGCCCACTAGGTCATCACTGCTGTAGGACATGACAAAACAAAGGAAGAAGAAAAACAAAACACAACACCAAGAAAGTGATTGACTTTTGTGACGAGAAGGCGTGCATGCAGAAAACAAATGGAAGGTGGAAGGGAGTCACGTAAATGAATGTTGCTGTAGTTTTATCAAAAAGTGAGAGAGAGTGCATGTAGTTAGAATACAGGAAATCACAACCACCCAATGGCAAAAAAGTTAAACTGGTCAATGAAAGGGGATTCTTCACATTTTAGCTCCAGGTGAATTGGGTGAATGGGTACCTGGTGTGAAAGATTGAAGTGTAGATCTTCCCAAAATTTTACTAAAATAGTTGTCCTTAATGTAATTCAATGGCACCACGAGTGTGCCTTCTCCAATGAGATTGGCATTTGTGGCAAGAATAAATATTACTATAATAATATTATTATTAATACTTCGGAAACATTTAGTTAATGAATTAAAAGCTCTCAATTTTTTTTAAAAATACGTATTGTTTTGGAATGGAAACCTGTCTGGAATCAAACAAGAGATGTCTTAAATCGTTTGGCAGAGTGTTTGAAGAAGCTGCACCCAACGCTCCCCCATTCATGTTCATGGCGTCGCGTCTACCGCAGCGTCCTCAATGCTGCAAGTTCGTCTCTCCTCGTCGGCTCGTCTGCAAAATGTCTACACCCGATTTCGTCAACCCAGTTTCCGACTAATCCTATCTAATAAAATGCACGATTCATAGCGTAGGGATCCCGTGAAGTAGGCAGGTAGGGCCCCTGGGACCTCCTACGTCTCACCTCTTGGGGTAAAAACTTTTCAGGAAGGTGGGGGTGGAGAATGAGGAGGGGATGATGGAGGAGGACGACTCGCTCTCAGATACGCTGCGCTTTCTGGTGGGGCTGCGTGAGCGATGCCACAACAGGAAACACCAACAAAATATAAATTATTGTGGGGAGAAAGGGTTTATTACAGGGTTCCAACAGAGGAATTGTTATCATTTCCATTAATGTCACCTGGTTTGATGACTAAACTAGGGCTGCAACTGACGATTATTTTGATCATCGATTAATCGCCCATTTTTCCTGACGATGAATTGATTAATCACTTCATTTTTCAATTAAAATCAGATGGATTCGGTTATGGACACCGCACCTAACGCGACCTCATTCATGTTAGTGGCGCTGCGTCTACCGCAGCGTCCGTAGTGTCGCGAGTTCGATTACTCTCGTCGACTTGTCTACAATGTCTACCCCCCATCTCTTCAACCCAGTTTCCGACTAATCCTATCCAATAAAGATGGAAAAACGGCGCTGCGGCTGGAAAAAATAACTTTAAAAAAATCAGATGGATTATTAGCATTAATTATTATTCAAATTATCCAATAAACGTTTTTTTTGTTTTGGCCTACTCTTCCATGCTAAAATCTAAAATCATGTTGATTGTGTTAGGGCCATGAAACTCCGAATGGAGACCGGCAATGGGAACAACATATATTAAACATGTTTGAGTGGAAGTTGGGCCAAACAGGTAAACGATTAATCGCTATAGATTATCAAATGAGTTGCCGATTATTTCAATAATCGCTTATCATCGATTAATCGATTAGTCGGTTGCAGCTCTAGACTAAACGGTTTCATTCAGTTGGGTCAATAACTTCAAAATTGGAAGTTACATGCTTCTGATTTACAATCATACAAATTGGATGAGAAAATACATATTTAGATGTAGGAACCCTGTAGTAAAACAGTGCCGGAAAGGTAACATCCACATGTTTTAATTTGACGAGTAAAAGCAGAATCTGTGCAAAATCCATTTGATGGAAAATACATGATTTCATCATATCGAAATGACTTAATCGACTTCAAATGATAATTTAAAAATGAAACATATGGCTATTACCTCACGGCTGCAAACAATGCAATCAAGATTGAGGAAGGAAACTTAAAAATCACCGAAGGTACACACTTTGATTACAAGACTTGGTCACCTCAGTTAAATCCTCCTTTATAGTTGGAAAAAAGTCAACACAGCGTAAATGAAGATCTATAGAAAAGTAGATAAACCAGCCACACAAAGGGAGAGTTGTGTGTGGTGTGTGTGTGTGCGGGGGTTGGGGTGGGGCGGGGGCGGGAGACAAATTAATGGTATGTGTCAGTGGCTCACTGTGGTTTTGTCCGAAATTGCTATTCCCTATATAGTGCACTTCATGGAGCTCACGCCATTTTGTAGGGGTGTCCTATATAGTGCACTCAAAAGAGTTCGACAATGCACCGCGAAAAGTAGTGAGCATCGATGTACCCTAGAGTAGACCAAGCAATGTATCCCACAATGCATTGCGAGGCACATTAAAAATTACCTAAACTACAAACATGGCAGGGAGTCAAAAGCGACTGACCGACCGACCACGGTAAATAGTTATAAATGCGCCGGCAAGTACATGACTTTCTGTGATGATTGTTTTATTATAATGTCGACGGCACCGACTCTATTGTCCGAAATCAGAGTCGGTGCCGTTGAGTGCAATATAATGAGTGCACTTTATAGGGCGTAGGGGATAGGGAGCGACAGCGTGTGTGTGTGTGTGCCCACTTTCTTACTTACTGAAAGCCTGTATCACCAGCAACTTGAAAAGTGCTCGTGGAAAGCAGATTTCTCACGAGACACAGCCGTTGACAGATTAATACACACCCCCTTCCTCCTCTATCCCTCTGTAGTCCGCTCAGAACGGACGTTGCAGTCCGTCCCAATTTAACAACAACAAATCATTTTTGTACAGTGCCAAAATTGCAACCGAAGTTGCCTCGAGGCGCTTCACAGATTGTAGATTTCAGTTTAAGAAATATAGCAGCCATTTACCTAACCCCCTTTCCTACCTCGATTGCTTCTGCCCTTTAGCGAGCTAGACCTGTGCACAGGTTTGGGTTGTAAACAGAACTCCTTCAACGGAAGACTAGAGAGAAGAGAGAAAAAGAGGAGGTTGAGATTTTCAATCGATCTCAATCTCGGTTTAGTTGAAAACTGAGATTGGGTCCGCGTTGGCCAAGTGGTTATGGACACCGCACCTAACGCGACCCCATTCATGTTAGTGGCGCTGTGTCTACCGCAGCGTCCGCAGTGTGGCGAGTTCGACTTCGCTCGTCGACTTGTCTGCAACGTCTACTCCCGATCTCTTCAAACCAGTTTCCGACTAATCCTATCCAATAAAGATGGAAAAACGGCGCTGATGCCGAAAAAAAAAAGAAAAAGAAAACCGAGATTGAGATTGGACTGCGCGTGAATTTAAGGACTGCCCGTAAATCTGTATCGAAGAATGTCCAGAAGGCCTCGATACATTTTTGGACATCTCTGCATTTCACCCTCAATTCGGTACGTTGTAAACTTTCAATTAGAGCTGCAACTGATTCATCAATTAATCGATGATAATCGATTATTGAATTAAACACCAACTAATTCGATAATCGATCAATAGTGATTAATCACGTCCGTCCTCCACTAAAATGTGTTGAGCATATGTTATTCAACGTTTGTAATATCAATAACATTTCAGGTTAATAATCCTCCCAATTTTGCGCGCCGCAGTGGCTCAGTCTGTTAAGAGTGAATGTGCTATTAAGCACACATATCGGGCCATAAGAAAATGGATAAAAAAACCTAATGACCCTCAATGAGCAGTCTTGTGAATCAGTCTGCAAATTGCACCCTAGACGCTAGACTAGACTTGACGGAAACGAAAACCAGGAACAGAGACAAAACCGGAACTTTATTATTTTTTTATGTTCTGCAACAGGAACACTTATTTAAAAATAATTGTAACTGGTTAATACAGGTTTTATTTCGTTCCTCAAAGTTTTTTTGAATAAAGCTGAAAATGGTACGGATGGGGCGCAAAAAATACATAAAGAAATAATTGTTCCGATTTCAAAAGAAAAATTAACTGATCAATCGTCAGTAAAATGGCCGATTAATCGATAATCAAAATAGATCTACTCTCAACGGACAGTTTCAATAGATATCCAAGACGCTATTCCATGCCAGAAGCAATCTCATGACGCCCCATGCTGTGGCTTAAGCCACAGCATGGGGCGTCATGAGATCGCTTCCCCTCACGGTCATATACTGCATGTGCTCTAGACTCTGTTCTCTCATCCTCTTTCACACCAACAGTGTCAACAACATAAGAAAATAGATTAAAAAAACCCCTCAATGAGCAGTCTTGTGAATCAGTCTGCAAATTGCACCCTAGACACTAGACTAGACTTGACGGAAACGAAAACCAGAAACAGAGACAAAACCGGAACTTCTGCAAGAGGAACACTTATTTAAAAATAATTGTAACTGGTTAATACAGGTTTTATTTCGTTCCTCAAAGTTTTTGTTTAAAGACGGCACGGCTGTCCGAGAAGTGTCCGCTGTTCCGCCAGTCTCTGCCGCCGTGCGCCTTCCCTTTCCAGCTGTGCCCGCGACGAGTGTTAACTTAAATTAATACGTTGCCTGGCATGTTTCAACTGACAGAAACTAAATTATCCGTACTGGGAACAGTATTTTTTTTGTTCTAACAATATGTTGTACATATAGTACAATATGTTGTACATATAGTATGTTGTATGTATATGCAGATGTTGCCAATAAAGTTGTTTCCTTTTGTGCGGACAGTCAAAAGATGGTGTGACATCGCATGTATTTTTGTTCTACCTGTGCGGCGGGGGCTCCGCTGACTGCTGGCGGCGGAGTGGCGCTGGTTGAACTTGCCCGGGATAGCCCTCGAAGGGGCTCTTCTTCCGGGCGGGCGGGTGGCTGAACGTGTGCGCACGTGGCCGCGGCTGTGGCCCGAACCCTTCGGGGTCGTCCGGGTCGCCGTAGAAGCCCGGGGTCGGCGGGGAGTGACTCAGCGATTCCTCGTCCTGTCGCAGATGCCGGAAGAGGAAAAAATTGGTGACATCCTCTCGCCGGGATCTAAACACACGTCTCCGACCGACACACAAAGATCCCACACTTGAACAGAGCTTTAAGGCACGTACCGCCACGGCTAAAGTTACACATGACAGAACAGCCACACAAACACCCCACAACTATTGTATTCAAATAGGCAAAGTCGCGTGACTCTCAGGGGTCTCAATCTCTCTCAACACACACACACACACACTCCTCTAATCTAAACGTTGTACAGTCAGCTGCTGACATCGTCAGCAACAGCAGTGGAGGAAAGTAAGGAATTACATTTACTCACGTTACTGTAATGAATGACTTTTTATGAGTAATTTGTAATTTTCTGAGTAGATTTTGAAATGTGCGACCAAGGGGCGACGGGGGCGTTGGATCGTCCGCCGCCGCGGCCGCCCTCCCATTGAGAGATAGGGAGAGGTAGAGAGAGAGGCGGGAGAGAGACAGGCATATGCCTCAATGCCGCTGTGAATTGGTGGTTTGAATTTCTCCACCGACAGATTTCCTGCATGTCTGCTCCCCATCTTCAAGTATTTCTGCTAACCCTAATAATAAAGCTTGGAAAAACAGCCTGAATGGGTGGGGAAAAAAACATTTACAAAAAATGAGATTAATCTAGATTAATTTCGAAATTTATCTAGATTAAAAAAAAAAAATCTATGCCCACTAATAATTATATATATATATGTTTCATTACTCATGCTTTTTTTGCATTAAATAATTGAAAGTAAATTTTACTCATTATATTTTAAATGTAAGTAATTTTGTACTTTTACTCAAGTACATATTGAGATGGATAATTTTACTTTTACTCTGAGTACAATTTAAGCAAAGTGAAGATTTGACTTTTACTCAATTACATTTCTTCAGTATTCTCTCCACCTCTGGATAACAGATTGTCCCTCCACACTGAGAAATAGAGATACTTTGTATGTCAATCAGTGTATAAACTACTTGAATGCATATACAGCCGTAGCAATAGCATCGTTTAAATTAGGGATGGGCATTCGGTTAAAATTTCCTGGTCGACCACCGAGAGAATTAACGATCAATAGAGTTCGGCTGGTATTTCCGGTCTCTGAACGTCACGTCCGGTGCCATTTGTTTTGGAATTATTTTATAATTATAATATAATAATATTTTACAACATGTCTTTTCGGTGGGAACACACACCTACCGTTATTTTAAAAGGATGGTGGTAACTTGCGGAGTGCTATTCGACACCCAAATGCTCTCATGCGGATCTGTGACCCACAAATGCAGGATTTAATAATCAGTGCAACTCGTTCCATTTTCTCATTCATTTTGGAATAACTAGAAGAAGCAGCCATCCTATTGGTCCATAAGAACATGTGACCATTCGGTGAGTAACTTTAAGTCAGACTGTATTTCATCAATTATTTATTCATAATTATGAACGGAGGGGGTGGTGTGACGTGTAACTGGTCACAGAGCGACACCTAGTGGTCGGATTTTGAACTGGTGTGCGTTTTGTGTGTTTGTGTGCTCGGACCTCAGTCCAGTACCAGAGTTGGCATAGGCAACAATAAGGCACCAGAAGTGACTGCAGAACGGCGGGACAAAATTACTCCCACCAGTGTTTCGTATCTAAACTCGTCTATTAATCGATTAAGCAAATGTGTTTTTTTCCTTTTTTTTATTTAAAAATGAATTACATTGAATGAAAACATTTTTCATTTTAATCAATAAAACAAGTTAAAACCATAGAGTGCATTTTAAAAATGGACACCATATTCATTCAGATGTCCGTGCCTACTTCCTGGTTTCAGATGCACTTAAATATAGGGTAATGGTTGTACAACCATCTTTACGTATCACATGTCTCATGCTGAAATATTTAATGGCTCTGTGCTGTCTGTCCTAAAATAAAATTCATTCATTCATATGGGCTTTGAAAATATGTACACATGTAGACAAATCACAGCACCTGTATTATTATTTTATTAAATTATTATTGTAGTGTTGACTTACATATAACACACGCACTTAGCTCCATATTTGGAAACGGGGTGTCCCCGAACCTCCCTAGACCACCCAAATATCCAGGTACTTTCTCAACAATGGCAGAGCCCATAACCCCGATATTGCGACTTCTGGCGACTACAAAAGTCCCACCGTTCAATGCACAGGGATGACGTCACACACGCTGCGTATATATACTTTTACTTGAGTAATATTTTGCTGACATAACAAAACTTTTACTTATGGTACTGGGCTACTGCCCATTGAAAGATTAAAGTGATGATATGACAGTATAATAAACTGTACTCTAGCAGCCTTGGAGCCCGGAATGGACGGTGTTTACACAGAGGAGCTCTCGTTTCCTTGCATTGTGGAGCTGCTCTCTGGTATCCTGCCCCCTCCTGGCAGGCCGCGCCGCTCCTGAAGCACGGACTCATTTGTGCTTACTGACTCCTGTGTGTTCCGGTGTTTGTTTTGGTGTGTGTGTGTGTGTGTGTGTGTGAAATTGCAACGCATATTTAGACAGACAGACAAACAGACACACGCACACACACACACACACACACACACACACATAGCCTGACAAGCCAGAACAAATTAATTGTCTGTGCATCGCACGCGACTAAAACAACCTTTTGGCATCGACTCTGGATTAAGCAAACTCGAATAAAGTCAGTATTCAAACTAGAAGCATGCAGAGATTGCAAACGTGCGATGTAGTGGTACAAATAAATAGTACTTTCAGTGCTAGCAGTATGTGTGGCAACCCATTATCAATGCAAGTGCCCGTAGAGTAGCGCAATTGCGATTGACAGCACCGGCAAACATGTCAACTACACTAGCCAGCGGCCCCTGGACCCGGAAGTCTGGTCAAGTGACCAGGGTAAGCACCTAGCGATCTATCGTTTAGTTGGTAAAGTATTATTATGTTACTTATAGGCTACAGAAATGCACCAAAATGGAATCGATTCTTCCATGTGTCATTTCCAACAACTGTGCGAAAATGTCATACAGATCCGCACACAACTTTTTCAGTTATCTTGGGGACAGACAAACCAATGCTGCCAAAAACATAACCTGCTTCACATCTCCGCCGCGGCACAGGTAATTGCATGGGAGCCAAGGGGAGCTGAGCTCCCATTCCCTCTCCTATGAAAGAGGCAAACTTGATTTTCTATGATGGTCATATTCATAGACTGTATATAAAAATGGACACCGCGTTCGTTTTGATGTCCGTGCCTACTTTCGGTTTGGTATGGGGAGAGCCAAGTCTCCTAAATCCGAGCCCTATGATGGAAATATTCCAATCTTTGCAGCCTGTTTTAACCTATTTAAAGATATTTCCTAATTGATTTTTTAATGTATATTGCCGGGATAATTATCGGTTAATTGTGTGAGGGGAGTCATAATTTCACAACCGCATCAGATTTGGCATTAATATTTTTTATTTCAGTTCCCATAGCATCCCATTCATTCTGACTCTGTCGTTGGCACCCCTAGCGGACAGTATCACCGGAAGACGAGTGTCTCTCACTCATATACCGTATAGCTCTCTCTATCTCTCCTTGTCTCCAGATATACGGGTACTTTCAACAATGGCAGTGCACAGTCGGTGGGCACAAAAAGGTTTGATGAAAGCAATGGGATGATGTCATGCACGCTGCGTCTACTTTATATACAGTCTATAGTCATATTATATTACCTTAATGAGAATAATAACCTTAAAATGTATTTATATTAGCCCTCACCCTAACCCTCACCCATAAACTGTCACCCTAACCCTCACCCTAACACTCACCCATGTCGCCCTAATCCCAACCCTCAACCTAACCTCGCGCTAACTGCGTCAGAACCAACGAATCGAATGCACTTTTTAAAAATATTTTTATAGGGGCCCACTTAGGGTCAAATTTAAAATTTGAACCCTCAATAAACACACACACCTTTTGTGTATATAAAAACAAAAAAAAGAATGCATTTATGTTTGAGAAGAGCAGCGGGTGCTTAAATAATTACACGTTATGCAGTGCATAACATTATGTATGAAAAAGTAAGTCCACTTCTTTTCAAACAGCAAATATGGCGTCATCTTGTGGTAACATCTTGTTAGTGCCATTCAAGCATATTTCCTGCCTGATGTGTTGATAGTTAAATTGTAGTGAATAGAGCATTCCACTACCTATAATAATAATATTAAAAATGATCATTATTGTAATGAATGCACAGCGCAGTGCATTCTGGGCCGGCACCGTTGGTGTCCTGGCATGCGCCCACACGCCCCTTAAATAGAGTCAGAACAAAGCTTGGCAATGGCTGAGCTCAGCTATTGCCGATTATTACCGGTACCTGTGCTGGCTGCGGCAAGCAGGTTATGTTTTCAGTTGCGTTGGGTGGCTTGTCACCAGGATAACCTAAAAAGTTGTGCATAGATCTGGATGGCATTTTGTAAACTTGTTGGAAACACATGGAACAATTGACAATTGACACTTTGGTGCATTTCTGTAGCCTATAAGTAACATAACCTAATAGCGAGCACACAAAACACATAAAACGCACGGCAATTCAAAATCTGACCACTACGTGTCACTCTGTGACCAGTTACACATCACCCCACTCGTTCTGTTCATAATTTTGAAATACAGTCAAAATCCGACTTGAAGTTACTCACCGAGTGGTCACATGTTCTTCTGGACCAATAGGCTGGCTGCTTCTACTAGTTGTTCCAAAAGGAATGAGAAAATGGAACGAGTTGAACTGATCATTAAATCATGAGATTGTGGGTCACAGATCCACACGAGAGCATTTGGGTGTTGAATAGCACACCGCAAGTTACCACCATCCGTTTTAAATAACCCTGTAGGTGTGTGTTCCCACCGAATATACATGTTGAAAAATAGCCAAAAACACACCAAACTAAATGACACCGGACGTGACGTTCAGACACCGGAAGTACCCCCCGAACTCGTCTATACCGCAACACGCTGGAAAAGGAGGCGAGAGAGAAATATTTAGAAAAGATAAACATTATAGTACAGTGAGAGTGAGCTGGTACCAATATGGCTGCTGGTGCAACAGCCCTATGATCAGAGTTAACTTGTTATGCCTCTGCCGGAAAAGGGCAGGGAACAAATAAGGACATGACCCCATCCCAAACATGTCCCAATCGCACAACCTTATGGCTGAAAGATGAGTCTAAATCTCAATCTGCCTTATAAATTGCTCTAACATGACTAACACAACAGTGGTTTGAAATGTAACAGGAAACAGGAAGCATAGATCTGAATGACGTGGGCTTGTTGTATTTTTAATCTAAATATGATGAAGCACAGAGCAGCCAATCTTCCATGCTTCCGTTCCCATTATAGCTTAGGTCTGTTTTTCTTTTAGATTCAAGTTCACCACGCTGAATACTAGGTAGAGATTTGTGTGTGTGTATTTCTCTGTATGTATACATGTATGTGTGTGTGTTTATTTCTCTGTATGTATACATGAGTGTGTGTGTGTGTGTGTGTGCGCGTGCGTGTGTATTTCTCGGTATGTATACATGAGTGTGTGTGTGTGTATGTGTGTGTGACTGTGTGTGTATTTCTCTGTATGTATACATGAGTGTGTGTGTGCGTGTGTGTTTATTTCTCTGTATGTATACATGAGTAATTGTGTGTCTGTGTATGTATTTCTCTGTATGTATACATGAGTGTGTGTGTGTGTGTGTGTATTGTATTTTAAGATTTCCCCCGGGGCATCCAGCGAACGCGACAAGCGTCGTGACTAGAACTAAGTCAAGGGCTCAGAACCTGACCCTCCCGATACATAAGTCCAGTTTCTCAGCCCTCGCATCCGCCACGGCTGTTGACACCCCGGGGTATTTGCACGGGCCGACGACTGTCTGAATCCATGTCCATGAGTGTCGGAGGGGGGGCCCCTAGCCTAGTTAGACCCAGTGAACCTATGAATAAACACACCTCAATTCTTGTTCACCCTGACCCCCGTGAGCCAGTCACCGAGACCCACTCCTCCAATGGAGACAAGCACAGGAACATTTTGACCTAATCCTGGTCCTACCACACTGAAACCGAAAACCTCTGGACACCACCACCCACACGGGCCAACACACCGTAAGTCTAGTTAAATTTCTGTGTATGTATACATGAGTGTGTGTGTGTAACTTCAAGTAGGATTTTGACTGTATTTCATCAATATTTATACAAAAAGGTTAACGAAGCAAGGAGAGTGATGTGTAACTGGTCACAGAGCGACATCTAGTGGTCGGATTTTGAATTGGTGAGCATTTTGTGTGTTTTTGTGTCCACGTATCGCAGCCTTCTACCAGACTTTATATACATACATATAGGCACCGGAAGTGGCCTGCAGAAGCGTATTCCGCGCGTAAACCTGTCTATAGGCATTAAAGGGAAAAAAAGAGGAAAAAATGAGGGGGCAAAAAACTCAGCAGCTAAGGTGGATAAATACACAAACCACGCTTCACATGTCCTACATTGCCACACACGCCCAGGATGGGCACTGTACAATACCTGACGTTATGCAACATAAACCAAACAAATCAATGAATGTGTGTGTGTGCATGCAAACAGACACACACCAGATTAACTAAAGCACAAAGCACAGGTTAATGTTTTCTAAGTGACAACATGGAGTATGAGTGACTAGTAGGAGTAGCAGCTCTTTAGTCTCTGGCTTACATCAACTTTTCTGACACACACACACACACACACACACACACACACACAAACACACAGAAACACACAGAAACACACAGAAACACACAGAAACACACAGAAACAACTGCCTCTTAAAAACTAGAAGCACTCAGAGATTGCAAACCTGCTCTGTAGTGGTACAAAAAAAATAGTACTTTTAGTGCTAGCAGTATGTGTGGCAACCCATTATCAATGCAAGTGCTCGAGTAGCGTGATTGCGATTGACCCATAGACTGCATTCCCACCGGCGCACATGCCAACTACATTTCCCAGCGGTCCCTGCGACCCGGAAGTCTGGG
>OMKY01058971.1:15067-25787 GCA_900302395.1 Bregmaceros cantori | reverse complement strand
TGTCCCGCAGTGAGTGACTGAGAAACTCACTATATGTCATTAGATTAACCTTGGAAAGTCTGTCCCGCAGTGAGTGACTGAGAAACTCACTATATGTCATTAGATTAACCTTGGAGAGTCTGTCCCGCAGTGAGTGACTGAGAAACTCACTATATGTCATTAGATTAACCTTGGAAAGTCTGTCCCGCAGTGAGTGAGGATAACACAGTTAGAAAATGGTTGTAACCAGGGCTTTGAACCGGTTCAAGGGACGAAAACAAAAAACGGGAACTTTTTGTATTTTCAAGGGAATGGAAACGAAACCTGAAACGTTATTATCTTTTATGTTCTGGAACAGGAACACTTATTTCAAAATGATGGTAACCGGTTAATACCGGTTTCATTCAGTTCCTTAGATGAGCACTTTGGGATAACTTAAAATAAAACAAGAGTATATATAAAATCTGCAATGCAGCAGTGAAGTATGAATCGTTACGGGGCTCTCTGTAGCAAGTCGTTGTGGGTTTGCCCCGGCACGCAACGTGACCTCAGCTGTGGAGCGCTATAACAGCAGTGGGTGTCTGAAGCAAGTTGTTGTGGGTTTTCCCCCGACCTATATTATGTAGCATTAAACAGCTGACAGGAACGGAATTAACCGTTCCGGGAACAATTTTTTCAACCGGTTCGGGAACGCCAATTTACTGGTGGAACTCATAACCGTAAACTTTATAATTCTGTTTCTGTTCGGAAAGAACTGATTGGAAAAAAAATATTGGTTCAAAGCCCTGGTTGTAACGCTTGAAATGTATTTTACTTTTCAAATGTCCATTTGTTGAACCCAGTGTTTGTGTGACGTCCACAGGCATCGCCATCTCGGATGAACTCGACCAGGTATATATGTCCTCCATCTTCTATCTTCCATGTAATGAATCAAACATAAATTAAATATATCAAATATATACTATAGACAATGTTCATTGATTATCAATATGTTTTCAAAAAAGGGAAAATAGAGAAATAAATAGTCCTCGTGCGCCATCCTCCTTAACATCAACACAGCGGTCTATTGTGTATGGCAGATATACATCCTTTCCACTATGGGTTCAAGGACAGCATGGTAGAGTGTGTTTTTCTTAGTGTTTCTATTACCATGAAGGCATTACCATTCCTCTGTGTGGTGGAGCCTAGCTGTATAGGAGGAGCCCATACAGTACTCTATGAACTGGTGACTGAATCACCGTTGCAGTGTGGCGCCTAGCTTTAGACAAAAATCACTCAGTTGTTCAGTAGGAGGCTGCTGTTGGTTTACTAATAAAGGGTTGAAACAAAACTGCCGACCCCGTACTCATCTGAACTGTGCTCACACTAATCCGTACTGCCCCCTATTGTTAGTGGAAACGATACAATAGATAGCGAGTGTGAAAGCGGCCATACTAGACACGGCTGTTGGGTCTCTTCCCTGAGTTAATGTTTTTAGTCAAAATCGGCCATAATTCGCCCTCCGTTAATAAAACCGCAAACCCATTTTTTAAACAAAAAAAAAAGTTTTCTTTTGAAGCAGAACTGTACAGCACTCTCTCGTGTTCTCTCTTTGTTGGTGTGAGTACACTTTATACAACCAACAAGTAAAAAGTTACAATTAGGGGCTGCCTCTCTGATGCAGTCGGTTAGATCGCTGCATCCAGTCCCTTACAATCATGTGCCTGTGGCTTATCCTCACAATAAGTCGTAATATTGCTTCCTCATCATAAGTATCACATAAGTATGCTCCAGGTCTGCTCTCTCGCCCCCCTTCTCCACTAACCCTGTCACGAAAATGGAAAAGACAACATTTTTATCCCTTAATATTTTTCAACTATCAACAACCGAGCCAACTTTGCCAACTGCAATGGCAATGGGAGGGGAAAGACCACTGCCAATATGCTATACTTTCTGTGTGTATTTGTTTGTGTGTGTGACTGTGTGCATCAGCGTGTCCGTGCATGAGAGGCTATGTAGCACTTCCAAACATGGAGACAAACTTTAATGAGAAAACATTTTGGGGGATGTACTGCGGATCTGGCTCGGCCAACGCTGAACATAAAATTCCAATTATGTAAACACAGCATTTCAAACCAACAGCCTCCTCTAGCAATGGACTCAAAGTCACGTTAGTGTATTAGAGTAATGCGCGAACATGATTTGTTCTTTCAATCATCCTAATTGCAGTAAAAGCTTGATTAGGTTCCTAATCGCAATGTAATATGCTATCAATGCAAGCAAGGACTCAGAAAAGAGTGCAGATCTCTGTTCATGCAGCTATATTCTGCTTGACAGTGGAATACAACATACAAGATTCTTTAATTTGTTTACCTGCGCCGGGGCGGAGCCGCGGAGCAGGTTATGTTTTTGGTCGCATTGGTTTGTCCCCTGGATAACTGAAAAAGTTGAGCACGGATCTGGATGACATTTTGCAGAGTTGTTGGAAATGACGAAAGAAAGAAGTGATTAAATGTTGGTGCATTTCTATAGTCTATAAGTAACACAATAGTCATACTTATTATTATTATTAACGGGTGAACGATCCCCGTTCTCCGTAGTGACATCACGCTGCGTGGCCGCGACTCCCGTGCCTGCACCAAGCAACATAATCGTACTTAATCACCAACACCTACAGATGGATGGAAACCTGGTTAGTGCATGAGGTGGTCAATGAGACATTCCCATATAGAAATCTGAGTGGTTGGTTAGGTCCAACAGTGTCAGCTTCCTAACTATTACAAAAGTGTAGCGATGTGCGATGCATGGACGATGCATTGGTTCTGGCTCGCCAGGCTACTACTCTACGAGCACTTGCATTCATAATGGCTTGCCACACATACTTCTAGCACTAAAAGTATTATTTTTTTGTACCACTACGGCGCAGTTTTTCAGTCTCTTCGTGCTTCTAGTTTGTTTGTAGTAAGGGAATTAAACATTTCCACTTTTTAAGACACTTATTTTATTATGTTTTTTCAGCCTATTCAGACCATTAAATGACGAGCTTCTATTCTGGGTTAGCTGGCAAGGGGCGTAGAAGGGAGAGGAGACATGTGGAAAAGCTGTCAGTGAGGAGAAGTTTGTTCTAGTCGTGTGCAATGCATAGACTCAATCTTCTGGACGATGGTTCTGGCTTGCCAAGCTAACCAACATACAGATGTTAAAAAAAAATGCAAGATAGAGTGGAATGCATTAATGTGGGCCATTTTTTGCTATTTCCTAATGTGGGACAGAAAATTGCCTAGTGAATGTTTTCATAAAAAAAATGGAAGCCCAAACACAGCTAGAATGTTTTTTAGACTTCAGGTTTTGGCGTGCATCGTGGTTTCGGGACAATGTTCTTGTGTTTGAAATTGAATTGTTGTCCTCCAGAGTGTGGGCTGCTATGAGTCTGCAGTGCGTCCCCGGGTGGTGGGGGAGTGGACTGGACGGCGGGAAGAAGACTCCGATCCCTTGGCTGCGGAGATGCTGCAGCCTCCCGTCCCAAGAGAGCGTGCGGATAGCTGGGGGAGCCGGGACAGCAGCCCTGCTGGCAGGTGTGTGTGGTTGTCTGGATGTGTATGCGTGAGCTTTTGTGCACGTGTCTGTGTCCATGGGTATGTTTTTACAAAGCTGTGTGTGAGTGTTTGCGTGTGTGTGTGTGTGTGTGTGTTAATGATTTTGCAGCTGACTAATTCTCGTTGGGCGGAAATTAGATGAGTAGGCTAATTAACAAAGAAACAACGGAGAACTGTATAGAAATGTAAGTGTTCCACATAGACACATCACATAGTATTTTTAACTTATGTGGTTAAAATTCCTACCTGCGCCGGGGCGGAGCAAGTTATGTTTTTGGTCGCGTTGGTTTGTCCCCTTGATAACTAAAAAAGTTGAGCACGGATCTGGATGACATTTTGCAAAGCTGTTGGAAATGACGAAAGAAAAAAGTGACTCAATTTTGGTGCATTTCTTCAGCATATAGGTAACATAATAGTCATACTTCCTTATTATTAACGGGTGAATGATCCCCGTTTTCCGTAGTGACGTCACACCACGTGGCCACAAAGTTTCTTACCTGGTTAGTGCGCGGGGTGGTCAATGTGACGTTTCCATGTAAAAATCCAATTACTTAGGGCCAACAGCGTCAGCTTCCTAACTATTACAAACGTTTGGCAATGTGCGATGCATGGAAGATGCGTTGGTTCTGGCTCGCCAGGTTACTACTCTACAAGCACTTGTATTGATAATGGGTTCCCGCCCTAGGGAATCAAACGAACACCACCACGCTCTCCAAATCTTTTGTCCTTCAAAAAAAAGTGGATATGTTGGTTACGCCAAGTACACAGATCCCCTCCCAAGGGAGGATCAGAAAACTCCACAGCGCGTTTACATCTATCGACTACACCCACCATGGGTCTGGACTCTGGACTCTGGATTGGACCGCATCTCAGATTAGCGCTGCAAAACAAATTGGAGCATGTTAATCAAAGCCCAGTTAATACAGGCTCTGGAGTTTGGCATGTGAAGCTTTGAAAGAGAGGAGGTTTTCTTTCGTGGTTTTCGTTTTAATCTGTGCTTTTGGCAATACTATGAAATCGAAACAGGCAGGAGCCCAGATCTGTATCTTGGTTTTGTTTTGTTTGTTTTTGTTATAATTCTCTCAAGAAGTCTAATAATAGGAACCCAAGCAGACCATCACAAAGGTTTGGGTTACTCAAAAGTACACCCACAGTATTTATGTGGAACACAAGGACTATACAAAGTGATAAGATGATTCAGGAAAACAAAACAAAACAAAGTAGTCGTTGTTGTCGTACATAGATTAAACACAGTCTCTAGGAGAAGATCTTCAAAAACGGTTGGTGCGGGTCTTCAGATAGACAAGTTGCTTGACTGCAGACCCGGCTTGGTCTGCCGGAGGGTAGAGGTCTGGAAGCAGATGGAACGAAGCAGTTATTCCTCTAAATGAATAATAATAATAATTTAGCTGGAACCCGACTACTGCACGGGTGACGTTATCAGGAACGGACTCACGTCGAGCATATAGGAAAGTATTACCACTAATTTTAGTCTTCAAAAGAAAACATAACATGCCCTCACAGGGAACACACCTGACTGGGTTTTCTTCCGCCACACTGTCTGAACGGCAGAGGGATCCTATTCTATTGAATGGAATGGGAGCCAATCTGAGCGTTGGTCCACCGATGAGCATCAGTTGCTGCTGGCTGCGTGCGCTCCGCCGACGAACTGGGCGGAGATGTGCCGTCTGTGACCAGACGGCTCGCAACAGTTGTTTAGTTCTTTGTTTGTTTTTACACATCACAAACAAATCATTCAGAATCTATGCGTTTGGCAACACTTACCTCCTGGGTGCCCACGGAGATGCCATGTTTCCGTGTGGCAGTCCATTGATGGCATTGGCTCCAAGGTCCAAAGTCTTGATTTGTCATTGACGGTACATGCGTCACAAGAGAGGATGGCTGGAACACTGTGTCCCAATCACAAGGCCAGACCAGCGTTTGTCCTGATGGTTATGTCTGGAGATGGTGCCATTATGCCACTGTGATGGACTATGAAAGTTGCATTTGTTCCTGCACAATGAATCAAATTGTTTCTGTTAACTGTGTTTTGGGTCAGTCCCATCATCCAATCAAACATAATCTGGCTGCATACAACATGCACACTGTGCCCCTCGTCCAATCACAATCTATGTGTGTGTGTGGAGGCGACACACGCACCATCTTCGGGTGCATGATTTATACACACTTACATATTTAAGCAAGTGGAAATTATCTAGGTCCCAGTAGGATATTGAAGCGAGGCCAAGCAAATCCTTTAACGTGCAGACTAAAGGTAATTCCAGCCGAGAGAGAGCTGGCAATTTGACTCCTTAACAGTCATGTTAAACAAATGTACAACAAGTGTTACACATGCATTGCATCATCGTTGTAATTAATAATATATCCCCATTATAGCATCACTGCGTCCATGCGACACTGCTTGTGCCTAGGTCCACTAAAAGCCAGCCGGCTTAGTAATGTGTGTGCGTCCCCAGAGGCCAGTTAGCCATTAAAACGGATGGATCTCTGTGTGTTGATACTGTTGTCGGAAAGCCCCCATCGTCATTAGAATAATTGATTCATCCCATTCATGGCCACTCAGCCAGCCAGGCCTTGGCAGGTGGGGCCTGCGGGGATAGTTGTGAGGGATGGAAAGTGGGGGGGGAGGGGTGGTAATGTTTGTTGAAGAACAACACAAGAAGTTGGTACGCTTTCTGTTCATTATAGATGAGTTTGGCGGGTAGCTCTGGTTAAAGTTCTAGTCTGAACGGCACTTCCGGTATCATTTATTTTGCTGTGTATTCGACTGTTTTTCAACATGTCTATTCGGTAGGAGCACACACCTACCGCGTTATTTAAGAAGGATGGTGGTTACTTGCGCATTGCTATTCCACACCCAAATGCTCTCATGTGGATCTATGCCCCACAAATGCACGATGCAATAATCTGCGCAACCCGTTCCATTTACTCATTCAAGCTGGATTTACCAGTGGAAGCAGCCATCCCATTGGTCCAGAAGAACATGTGACTACATCGGTCGGATTTTGACTGTATTTCATAAATATTTAAAGTGTAGCGGGGTGGATGATGTGTAATTTGTCACAGAGGAAGGTGTAGTATGCAGATTTTGAAACGCTGTGCGTTTTCTGTGACAAATTCAGCCACTTTGGTCCACTACGATTACTTTATACAGGGAAATATACAGACACAGGAAGAACGTTACACCCGGCGGGTGTAAGATGCCAGCCCTGTGTATTTTGTGTATAAATCCGTCTATAGCTTTTATTTAAGGTATGCCTAGTAACTATATGCTGAATTTAAAATTATAAATAAAACACGTATCATTGTCCACACCAAATGTTTTCATAATGGACATATAATGAACGAACCCATTTTTAATTTGTCGTGCGTTGGTTCCTGGATGCAGCGCCGGTTGTATCCCGAAGGTGTCGCGGGTTGATTTGTCGCGGTAGTATTCAAACCAGTGTTTAAGACCCGAGATTAATTTATTAACGGCTACACGTGTTTCCTGCTGTCACTCGCTGATTGGACGAATACGAAGCGGGAGAAGGACATAACCAGAGCATAACCCACGAAGCGGGAGAAGGCCATAACCAGAGCAGCCTTTCGGCAGAACATTTCTGTGTGTGTGCCTCTGTGTGTGTACACACGTGCGTGCGACGCGTTCGCTCCGGACCGCAGTTCAAATATCGAACGCGCTCACAGCATGGGCTCACACTCACACACACACTTGATTGTTGCCTTAATATGTTCACACTTCACATACCCAAGGGGAGGTCGCGTCGGCACACTTGCTGGGCGGCGCGGGTGGCCGATACATCCAAAAAGTCGCCATGCATTCAGTGTGAAAAGGGGCCTCGGCGCGATCGCATTCAGATTGCACTGTTCCGCGTCACGGCACGTTTGCCCCTGCGATGTCACAATTCCTACAGAAAGAATGGCTCTACAATATTTTGCGCTTCGGCGATATCCCTTTAGCAGTCAGCAACGACTACAACATGTACTGCAGACCTGCAGCACATGTTGGTGAGGGAAAGCGAACTCACGACGCTGCGTTTACAGTAAACTGAGGCCAAAGGCAGGAAGCTATAGTATATTTGATGGATGCAGCAGCCTAACCGACTGTGCCACAGAACCAGCGCCCTAACCTTTTACTTTTTAACATTACTTAGAAGACGCCAGGGCGTATTCTGTCTCAACATACAGTTAGCGTAAGTGAATAGCATAACAATCCTGAGTATGAATATGGTCAAACAGATTGGCCAATGCCCTTTAAATAATGGACAGTGCTGAGATTCCCCTCCTGGAATTTCAAACAGTTTGTGGGTGGGTGTTGTGGATGGACTGTGGCAATGATATATGTGTGCATATGTTTGCACTGAAAACTGAGGGGAAAACTCTGTGTCTGTGTGTGCGTGACTGATGTGGCTAATTAAGGCAAGAGAGGATCTAAAATCATAAATCATTCACCAGCTTCAGTTGACAGTCATAATCGCATTAGCTCGCACCGTGGGCTTGTCGCAGAGGCATATGTGTGCGTGTGTGTTTGCGCGTGCGTGTGTATGTACGCATGCATGCCTTTGTGTGTGCGTGTGTCTGTGGGTGGGCCGGTGTGGTTCTGCGTAGTAGTGCAGTGTGCTAACAAAGTGGTCATAGTGTTTGATGATATCATTATGGTATATGTTCACAGACAAGGGACAGGGAGACCCAGACACATTGCAACAACAAAAAAAGTCAAGGCAATAGAAAAAATCTTAGAGCACCTTCAAAGCATTCATCAAGAGTTTCAATGGCAACAACATTTTGGAATGCTACGATTTAGCAGTCATTCTGTGGCTTCAGGTTTTCCATTGTGACATCACCACTGTGTGTCCACACATGCTTCAAGTTTCAGTAAGGAGAGAAAGGGGGAGTGAAAATGCCCAGGTCTTTCGTATGTGTAGCTTGACCACTTGAGAGAACTAGCTTGAGAGTTCTGTATGAATACATTTGCCTAAAAAAGTTAAATTTGTCAATCTTCCCAAATGTTATATATTGCCAGTCATAGAATTTTAGAGGTCATAGAACCGCCGTAAACCGGCTAAAAACCAGAAGACGTCGAGGGCCACCAGTTTAGAGGTCATAGCAGCGCCGTAAGGTGGGGGAAGAAGGCACGAGGGGAAACCTCTAAGTTGCTCTTGCGATGTCTTTATTCAGGACCGGATCAAAAAGAGGGAGAATGACTCGTAGGCATCTCCTTATATGCATTATACCCAAAAACTGCCGGAAGGTGATGTCACAATCACCGGTCACCAAGCCAGCCCCAATGACGTACATTGCGGCCGAGATTTCATCAGCCTACTACACGTGGTCCTGTCGATGATGGCTCGATAAAATAAAATGTAGGGTCGCTACTAGGGCTGCAACGATTAGTCGATTAATCGATGACTAATCGATTACGAAATTAATCGACAACTAATGCAATAATCGATAATCGCCAAGGAATTGAATCATTGATATTGTCAGCAGTTTTTGACACACCACCTCTACACAAATTCCATTTTACTTAATAATTTCTGAAAATCCAAAATACGATCCATAATTATTCAACATTGATAGAAAATATGAATATAGTGAAAATATTAGCCTGAAAATACATTGTAATGAGTTTGTTAAATTGTAACTAAATTGTTGTAGATTTGTTACAAGTACAAGTACAATTAGATTTCCAATGTGTTGTCTAGAAGCTGCCATAGCTTAGTAGGTATTAAGCCTGCTACCCAGGCAATGCAGTTGTTGTAGACTGCTCTCGAAATAATCAAACAAAGCAACAGAGATTAGCAACAAGGAGGAGGGCTGGGATTGAGCCTACGTCTGTGCAAGGCCATCACACTCCCGCACGTTTTGAACGCTCCGCTCGTCCATCGCTACCCATACTGATGAAGCTCCATTAGCCGTGCATGCCCACGGGCATTATAATAAATCTTGGGGCCCAGATCATCTTGAATTATCGGCAAGTAGCCCGTCCGTCGTTCAGCGTGGAATTCCATCAAATTAAAACTCTCTCTGGCACCCTGTAATCCTCGGCCCGCCGCGCGGCCAAATATGGAAATGTATTCCGTCAATTAGGAAGGTCTAATCCTGCACAAGTGATTCCCTCTGGGCGCACTGCCTTATCACTGGGGAGATAAATTGCAGATGTTATTGCACTGTTTTCATCGCCAATGAGACACCTCCACCTGATGTATGCATGTGTTCATATAGGCGTCCGTGTGTGCGTGCGTGTGCATGCGCCGTCAGCAAGGGTGCAACGATTAGTCAATTAATCGTTTCACTAATGTAACTAGAACCAGCGGTTTATAAAAAAAAATATTCAATTATCACCAAAGAATGTAATCACCCTTACAGTACGCCCACACCCATCCACTGACGCATTGGACCACACAAATTATATTCTGATTGATCATTTCTGAAAATACAAAACATTAAATGAATATAATTTCTAAAAAGAATATGATTAATATATAATATGATGGTGGTGCAGCATTGCTGCCTCACAGCTAGAAGGTCCTGGGTTCGAATCCCAACCCGGACAGGTCCTTTCTGTGTGGAGTTTACATGTTCTCCCCGTGTCTGTGTGGGTTTCCTCCAGGTACTCCGGTTTCCCCCAACACTTAAAAAAAAAAAAAACAGGCTCAGAATCTGGAGTTGGCCCCGGGGCGCTGCATCGCGACTGCCCACCGCTCCTCAGGGATGGGTTAAATGCGGAGAATGAATTTCACTGTACAAGTATGTATGTGTGACGAAATAAAGTATCTTATCTCATCTCTTGTAATTTTCATTCAGTATGAATATGTTTTTTTTAAAGGATTTAAATTCAACCAAATAGTCGACTACTTTTCTGCACTATAAGGCACACCAGAATATAAGGCAATGGATGTCAATGGCCTCGTTCAGACAGCCGTTTGTCTGCGCATTGAATGCGCAGACAAACGACTGTCGCCGTTGGTGTGAACGCGGAGCGTAGCAGGGAGGTGGCAGAGGCGAGCCGTATTCTGCTCCTCTGCTACCTGCCTGATGCGCCCAGGGGGGTAGTCACAGCGCCGCAGCAGAGACAAATTATACCCTTCGCCTTTAATACTCGGCTGCTACGCCCCGCGTCCACACCAACACATCACAACAAG
>OMKY01058971.1:0-15047 GCA_900302395.1 Bregmaceros cantori | reverse complement strand
GGAGAATGAATTTCACTGTACAAGTATGTATGTGTGACGAAATAAAGTATCTTATCTCATCTCTTGTAATTTTCATTCAGTATGAATATGTTTTTTTAAAGGATTTAAATTCAACCAAATAGTCGACTACTTTTCTGCACTATAAGGCACACCAGAATATAAGGCAATGGATGTCAATGAATGGTCTATTTTATAACTTTTTCCGTATATAAGGCACATTAAGACACTGAGAGAGATTGACTGAAGTTTAACAAGAATTGCATCACAGCCCTGCAATTGCCAAATCTTGCTTTTGGGCGGTTGAGAATATCCACATTTTTGAACTGTTTCAATTTAGTCCTTGATGTGTAGGCTTACATTGCCCCCAGCTGTTGTGGAAAACTGACAAGCAGTCACAACCAGTATTTTAACAGTGCACCAGAGAGCACACAAAATCAGCTCATTAAACACAACCAGAATCCATGTTTAAGGCACACTAGACTATAAGACACACTGGCATATTTTGAGAAAATTAGCGACTTATAATGCCAAATATGAGCTCATTGTTTCAATAATCTGCAACTAATCTATTCAAATAATGCAGCTATCTTGGCTTAGGTGTCTTAGATGTCTTTAATTTGAAAGAATAGTCTTCAGAATTGCATGAAGTTCAAGTAATTACCTCCGGTTTCAATTCCATCGGGACTCTAATCAACCTTCCCGCACCTGGAGAACACAATGTTATCAGCATTAAATTAAAATTTTAATCCATTCCTTTTGGACAGTTCAAAGTTGAATAATGATTTCCCCCACTTACCGAGGAGAAAGCTGCTTTGAGTGTGTGGGATATGGTGGGAGACTTAATCTTGTCTAATTATTCGTTTCGTAGATTGTGGGGGATTGATATTTTCCTGTCTTTGCTCTTCTTCAATATAACAAAAGGTGGATGATCCAGTTCCACAAAGTAAAAGTTCATGTGTTGCCTCTGCCTGTGCTTTGAAAACCGACACAAGAGCCACTGATTTTAATTAGTGCAGCACTTCAGTCAGGTAGAACCAAAACTTGGCTCGGCTCTTGCGACCATCGCCAGGTGCGTCCGCTTCCCCAGTCACCCTCTCCCGATTTAAGCCGCGCCAGAACGCCATCCTGCCGTCGGAACGTCAGATCCTACTCCCGCACCATCGCCACAGACTACCCGACGCCAACCCACCTGTCAATGCCTGCTCTGCCATGCTGGTCCGTCCGCTCTGTGCGTCCCTGCCGGCGGGGGTCCTCGCGTCCGTCTCTCCATGTCTGTCTGCCTGTGTCAGTCTGCCAACGTCTGCCCCGCCACTTCTGGTCCCTGTGTCCGTCTCCTACGCCAGTCTGCTTCGCCAACCTTTCCGCACTGTAACTATTCCTGTCCTTGTCCCAATAGTCTCACCTTGTCACCCGTCACCACATCTCACCAGCCCCTCCCACCTTGATGAGACTTGATGCCCCGTATCTGCCCCGATATTTTTTCCCTGTTCGGGTTTATCCCATCTGCCTACAGCCTTGTTTTTTCTCCCTTGTTCCAGTTTCCAAGTATTATAGGAGAGAATATATTATTTTGCATTAAAATGAATAATAAAATAGTTTAATTAAAGATTCTGAAACTGAACGCAATTGAGTCCTGTGTTTCATTCTGGTTCATACCATTGGCAGGACTTCTACTTGCTGGAACTGGATTTGCCATCTCTAAACATAACATCTTCAATGTGCCCGACAATCCACATTACAGCCCTGCAAGCCAAAAAAACAAAATGTGCGTGCTTGTCGTACGTGTTCGCATTTTGCATTTTTACAGAAATGCACGGTGGGGTGGGAACGTCTGTTTAAACGATGGGGCGGAAGTCCTGCCTACAATGAAGATCATGTCAAAATCGTGCCAAAATAACTAATCTCTCATTCCTCACACACAAGTGAAGTTGAACGGTACGCCTGAAGGAGCGCTGATCTGCCATACAACTGACTTCTTCCTCTTGCAGTGTTGTGTCTCAGTGACACCATCCTTTTTGCCCCTCACCTGCTTTTTGAACAAGGTGTTTCATCATGTGCCATTGCACCTCCACATCATTTATTCATCACTCCTTTCATCTTTAGTTTTGGAATAATGTCTTACTGTTGTAAGCCCTTCTGTAGTGCCGGCCATCAAATGAGCAATGAATGTGCAAGGCTTTGTATAATAAATACTTACTGTGAATATGAATTATGTCTATACAGACTAGTATAAAAGAAAAGTTCTGCCTTCAAAATACATACGAAGGTATACATTTTGAACGCCCAAATTAATACATGAAAATAAAATCATGTATTAATTTCATTCAAAATGTATAATATTTTGGGGGCACAATGTCTCCCCCGACTCTTCATCGCGGTTTCCGATTTACTCCTTTCACTATCTCTCTCAATAAAGAAATAAAAACGGCGCTTGCGCCCAAAAAAATTTAAAAAAACAAAACAAAATAAGGAAAAAAATGTTTTTCCTTATTTTATTTTTATTTAAATAACTATTTTTCATGTTCGAGGACATACCGCCGATTGAATCACAGTACCACCCAGCAATTCAGCAATGGAATATCGCCACTTTTGCGTTTTCTGTTTTCATCGTCCCCATATCAACGTAGCCGTAGAGACTAAACAGATAAGACAGCCACTAGTCATGTGTCATATTGTTACAATGTCCTGGTGGCCACTCCATTAGCCTCGGGGTGTCTCCTCTGTTAATCTGTATGTTTGTAGAGGTTAATTGATGCCTGCTGCTCTCTGTCATCTTGTCTGGTTCATGCATGATTGGAGATGGAAAATGCTGAATTGTCCTCCAGGGATAAATAAACCTACCTGTTTCTGTAGGGTCAAAACCAGACAGACTGTGGAGTGTAGAAAGTGGCTCACATGGCATACAACTGCTAGATTAGTCTTGTGGCTTACATCCCATTGGTGAGTGTTCAATTCCCACTTTAGGCTGCCTGTACCTCAGTCGTTAACCCTTTAATAGCTGGACCTGGAACAGGCTCTCTTTTAGGTGATTTACCAAGTGTCAAATAACCATGGATAAAACCTATTAAAGAAAATCATTGCTTTACACATTTTGGCTCCTTTTTTCAAACTGGCATAGAGATCCCCTAAAAACTCTGCAGAAGGTTTATTGGCCTTTGTAGCGAAGTTTTAGAATTAAACACGACATAAAAAAAACATGAAAAAAATAAAAAAAATTTGCCCATGTGAATTTTATGAGTTCAAGTTTTGAACTGTTTTTATGGAAATCATCCTAGTTTGGTCTACATTTAAGTGGAGA
Source organism: Bregmaceros cantori (assembly GCA_900302395.1). NCBI lineage: Eukaryota > Metazoa > Chordata > Actinopteri > Gadiformes > Bregmacerotidae > Bregmaceros > Bregmaceros cantori. The sequence continues at coordinate 11,749 of OMKY01058971.1, read as the reverse complement.
TGATACAAAAAATAATCAATATTTTTAATCATTATTAACGTTTTTCACCATTTTCATGTTATTTTTTTTTTACCTAATTAAACATTCTTCTAAAATTCTACAAAATATCTGTATGTAAATGGAGGTGTGTGCTATGAAATGTGAAAGTTATGGAAAATTTGATCCAGTAATTTTCTAGAAATGGCTTCGACCCAATCGTTCCGTGATATATATTTTTGGATAGCCTGTTTTGTGCTGAAAACAACCGTATGTCATTTGCCAAGAAAATATTGCATTTTACATTTTTTAAAAATCAATGTTTAAAACTTAGTCACTTACTTCACTCGAAAACGCTCCATAGTGCAACTTTCCGCCCTGGCCAATCGAGCTGACTTTGTCCCAGCTGCGGGAATCCCATCTCCCTGCAAGGCGACGCTTGCCGTGTTTGTTGGTCTGTTTGTTAGCAGTGTTTGTTGAGGTTTCTAGCGAAACTTTGAGTTTTGAAAATGAAAATCTTTTGAAAATCTTCTTCTGCCTGCACGCTGAATTGGACATGTTGACGTCACAGCTCCACCCCCGGGATGTGATGCATTGGCTAGCGGCCATTTTTTCCTGTGTAGACATACTTCTAAAGTAATTTGTGAAAAAAGAAACACGGTAAAATGTTTGTTTAAATATATTTTTTTTAAACGATGAAAATTATTAGCTGTTAGTATGACGTGGCGCCGCGTCATCGGGCGACTCGGAGTTAAAGTGACCGTTCCAACGATCGGAAGGTGGAAGACCAAAAGGTTGGTGGTTCGAATCCTGTCGCTGACGTTGTCTATGCCAGAGCCCAGAGTGTTCCAAATTGGTCATGGTTGAGCACCTTTCATTGCAGCAGCCAACAAGCCAATGTATTGTGTTTTGTGAACTTTGTCAGTGTCAAGATGGACGGCAAAGGCAAAGGTCTGAAGGAACAGCAGCAACACCACAAGAGACTACTGGCGGCCATGTTGTCCCAGGAATCCTTTGACTCCGCCCACAGCTCCGCCCCATCCATCACTGAGGAAGAAATGGAGGATGAGGACGATGCCATGGAGTTGCTAGGTAACTACCACAAACTTCCCGTTACATGAACAACAATGTCATGTTTAAGGAAGTCGATAAGCAACCCAACAGACAAAATTACAAAAAAAACCCCACCCCAACCCCCGCTGTCTGCCTGTTGGTCTGACCACAATGATACCACCATAATGTGTGCCGCCTCCAAGCCGTGATGTCACTGTGCAACAGCCCTATTAACTGGTATCGACTTAAACCAGTCATGGTGCTGGCCAATTATCCCGGCCCCCAAGCTGCATTGCATGATCTCTCTTCTTCTGTAGTACTGTTGGAGCAACTCCCGGTTCCCCAGTTCGTTTCACACCCGCAGAACATACATTTTTTAAGAGACTTTTTAATGAGATTTCTACAAGAGTCAAGGGCACTCAAAGAGTTAAACTGTGTTAAATGATCTAATAGCAGCCAGGGTCTTCATTGGACTGACGAACCACTGAGCGGCAATTTTTTTTTTTTTTACTTTCGAAAATATTTGAGTACCTTCCAGAGTCTTTACTTACATTGACTCAAGTATCATATTTGTATTTTGTAATGTTCATTTGTTTTTGTGCAAATGTATTTCATTCAAATCAATCAATCATCTTTGATCATCCTTTTCTAGAGGGGATGATTCAGTGTTGTTTAGCATCAGTAGGTTAAGTCGTAGATGTAGATGTTGTTGTTCCATTGTTTGATATTCTTTGAGTACCGGACTACTTGTAATGTTATTACAATAATCATCTGTCAAGCGGCTGCCACCTGGAAACTTGTGCTCTGTGCGGGAAGCGTGGTTGCACACAGAGACAGCTATGACGGTTGCAGAGGCTATACGCCAGAAGCATAAATCGGCCATAACAATCGCCATTATAACGATGGATGGAGGGGAAAAAAATAGTAATGTTTTGTCCGCTGCAACTTCATTTTACAATAAGGAAATCTAGATTACATTCATTTGCCTGAAATATGGGGTTACACTCACATTTTCTTATTCCAAAGATTCAAATTAAGGCATTGTAGTAACTTTGAAAAAAAAGAAAAAGCAGTAATGGTGCCTTCAGCAGAACCCAATTTGCAGACCATTTTCCACCCAAACTCTGAATTGAAGAAATACAAAATCATGTAAATGCATTGTTGACTGTTTTGTGAAAGTCTTCAAAATGAATTTAAAACTAATATGAAACGAATGGAATGCAATTCCTTACATACCTTTTAAAATATATGCATAACTATGAGGAATAACTTAAGGACCAAAAAGCCAACCATGTCTGTAAATCACAATAGCGTTCCTAGCGATCTTCTTATCAAGTGATTTCCAAGTTCCTTGCAAAGGTGATTGCGCCATCTGCAGGCCCACGAAGGACAGTAAGCAGAGAAAGTGACTATACAGCCGGCGTTATAAGCATCGACAATTTGATATATTTATATAGTTATAGTACGTGTCTCAGTAGCGTGCAAAAGTGAAATAGTGTTACCATACTATGCCGCTTCTGGGATTTGTAGTCCAAATAAACAAATATTTTTTTTTTTTCAATGATTTAATTCAAATTATGTTATTAATGTTATTAAACATTACATAGTCTGCATATTCCACCTATACCCATATTATTGGAACAAAATACATTTGATTTAAGATAATAAAAAAAACATTTACTCAAAGTACGTACTCTTCAAGTAACTGAAAATATTCAAAACAAGTGAAATGTCTGGGGCTGAGAACAATGTTCAGAAAAAATAAATCCCAATATTTGTATTATATTATTATTATTATTATTATTATTATTATTATTACAACTTTATGAATGGGCTATTACCCGCATAACTGCAGTAACAGCAAAGCTCCACAAGATGGTGGCAGAGGAACAGAATAGACCGCGCACCGTGCCTCCAACCATATGCATTTAAAACGAAAGGCTAGGCAAGTAGCGCATCTAGAAGACATTAAACACCTCAGCGTGCCTTTTTGTTTTCTTAACGTCATGCCTATCCTGCACCTGTGATGTAATAGGAAATCATCAAAGCTGTGTTTAATTTTTTTTAAATCGAAAATTTTTACAAAAGTAATACTATAATTCTAAAGCAATACTCGTCTGTGTTGTGCAAATGTCAAACCACTTGTTAGCGCAGTTTAATGTTTCACAAATGTGTTAAAAATTAATACATTGCACATTTTCTGTGCCACCCAGGCACGCAGGCCACTAGACACAGCACCCCCAAAGATATGATCCCATGTGCTAAGCTCGCTCCTGCGGCATACCGCACTGTTCCATCAACAAATATACGAATGTCTTCAAAGGCATACCACATAATTCTATAAAGATATATACTGATGTCATCGTTGGACGCCCGTTTCAAACGCTGTCTGCAATTATTATTCCCAGAGCTTTCTGACACTCTGATGTCGAAGAGATTGCTAGCCACAGCCCGAGGGACGGTCGCACGTTCAACGCCAGTCTTTTCCAGACAATGTGGTAAAATCACAAAGACGTGGTTTTAAGCATGTATTGTAAATATTTTTTTTCTTCATCGTCGTCGTCCCTTTTATCATGTGAAATCACAAATGCGGAGGCAGTGGGAGATCAGGCTGGATGGTGACCACAGCGGCGGGTATTATTGAAAGCCAATCCGAGGCGCAGACACGCGCAGCCACGCTCTGCTTATTAAACTGTGGGGAAACGCGGAGTTGCTTGTCCCCGTAGCCGTAGGACAGCGCCGGCTGCGCTTTAATGCGGGTGTTAAGTACTAAAACACTGCTCCGCATAGAACCCACGCCCTGCCGAGCGCTCGGCTGAACCCGCGACTTAATGAAGATGTGTCTGAGGAGTTCTCCCCTCCAAGGACACGGGTTCAGTCAGTGTGCACGCAACACCACCGCATCTGCCTCACAGGCGGAGTGCGCCCCACAACACTGTCCTGCTGGCCTTGTGATGGTAGTGACGCACTTTTCAACGGTCTATAACCAAATAATCGAGCATGCTAGGTAAACACTTTTCTTTTTCTAATTACCGTCAAGGAGTTTATGTTTTCATTCGCCTAGTTTTGTTCATTCGTTTGTTTGTGAGCAGAATTACTCCAAAACCGACGAATTTACATTAAATTAAATTTATAGAGGAGATCAAATAATTATTTTAACAATTCTTCACAAAAATACTCAAAGTTAGAAGCCTGGGGGGCGCGCGGTGGCAGAGTGGTTGGAGATTGCGTCCCCCAGGCCACAGGCAGAGCAGCACCGCCGGTTCACATACCGTCTCCAGCTTTTCTACACAGTAAATTTTGCAGTGTTAAATATGCAGTGTCAAAGTTCATTGACTCTTTCAGAGTTATTACAACAACGGAGGGAGTTTAATATTTTTAGTGTTGGTGTTAATTTGCAGAGCCTTGAGTTACAAGGCTCTGTGTCAATTTGACTCTACAAAGCCCCGCCCAAAGCCCCGCCACCTAGTCCTCTCTCAAACTTTAAAGATCACCATTTTCATTGCATCGTGACTCATGCGGCACTCGACCCTTAGGGTGGACCGAGGTTCGGCTCGGACCCCAAGAGTTTGGGTTGCAGGAGTGCTGCCAACTCGCCGTGTCGCAGGCCCTCGCGGCGGCCTTCGTCCACTCAGATGCAGACGCCCGTCCCTTCACGGACGTGCCGGCAGTGCTGTACAATGTTAGCCAGTGTTAATTTTTTACTCAATTTCGAGGTAATTTTACTCTAGAAATGAAACACGATGAAACACCAAATCTGATAAGGACCAAATACACTGTGTTAATGTTAACTCTTTTAAGTGTTGATTTAACACTGCAACATTTACTGTGTACAATGTCTCCCCCCGACTCTTCATCCCAGTTTCTGATTTAATCCTGTCATTATCTCTCTCAATAAAGATAAAAAACGGCACTTGCGCCCAAAAAATAACAAAAAAAAAAAAATGGAACCGTGTGCAAAGTGTGCAAAATACCGCTCGTCAATGTGGGAGAGAATCAGGCGTCTCGAATCAAGCTTGGTTGTACACCCCCTCCTCTTTCTTTCTTTTTTTTTTAAACAGCGGTCTTGGCAGGTAAGATTACACAATAAATCAATGTCCGCGACTAGTGCTTACTCTGTTCCGCCCCCCCATATAGATATCCCTAATGTATTGGTGCGTGTGTGAGAGTGTGTGTGCAGTGCACGTGCAGCGTGGCACACACACATTTTACTTGCATCCGTGATGAAACATTCTGCGGAGAGCCCCGCAGGTTTCATGTTAGGGTGACTTGTCTCTTTCGAGTCATGTTTTCATCTTTCAGTGCACAAACACACACATCATGCATGTTCACACACATACACAGGGAGGCACACACACACACACACAGCAATCAAGTGCTGTTGTTGTTTCATCCTGACTTGTGTTTCAGACCACAGGGACCTTTTCTGATTTGGCAACATTGTGTATTTGTCAGTGTGTGTGTGTGTCTTTACATGTGAGTGTGTGTTTGTGTGTTTGCTTCCAGACTTGCATTAGCATGCATCGACAAAAGCATGGGACTGGCTTAGAGCTCTGGCTGTGACCAAAACTCAAAAAGCAACTGTCTCTCTGTCTCTGTCTCTCTCTCTCTCTCTCGCTGCCTCCTCTCCCCCTCTTCCTTTCTCTGTCTCTCTATCTGGCCCTCCCTCTCTCTCTCTCTCTCTCTCTCTCTGCCTCTCCCTCACTCTCCCGTTCTCCGTCACCCTCTCTGTGCCTGCCCCTCTCTCCCTCTCTTTCCCCTGCTCTCTATCTGCCTCTTACCACTCTCCTTTTCTCTGTCTCTCTCTCTCTCTGCCTCCCCTTCTCTATCTCCCCTTCTCTCCTGGCCTATGCTGCCTTTCACTCTTTTAGCCAACACACACTGCCAACCTTGGCCGACGTATCGTCTCCTCCTCAATGCCAAAAATCCTCCCTGTCAAACAGCCTCTCTCCCCACCACGCCACCAGCCTACCACCGACATACCACCATCAGATGAGCGTAAAAAATAAGAAAAATGTAATATCAAATTGAGCTATTATAGCGAACAACTTTTATAAATTGTGTGTTCTTTTTTTAGTCGTTTCCTATTGTTGCTTAGGCCCACAGTGCTCAACTGAGCCTCAACTCAAACACAATAGTTTAAATGAAGATCCCACATGAGAAGAAACCTAATGGTGTGTTTGCTGGACAGGTTGTTGTGTGTATGTGTGTGTGTGTGTGTGTGCAGTGTAAGGCTGAATGATTTTCGGTTTTAGACCGAAAACTGAAAATAAAGGTAGGTGGAATTAATGGTTAATGTATAGTGCCGTTTGAAAAAACGACAAAAAACGGAAATTGTGTTTTTTGGAACAAAAACAAGGTTTCAATTCAATTTGTAAAAATCGTTCAGCCCTAGTGCAGAGTAAATGTAACGTTAAAGATGAAGTATGGAACTTCTTAAATGTAAAGCCTGCTAGTACTCCTTTTGTACACTGATGTGCTACAGACCCCTACCATCCGTCCCACTACCCGTTCAGTCCCTTGAGTGCAAGGTTCCGGTCTCTCAGTATCAGAAACTGCTGTTCTACTGTTCTGGTGCCGTACAGCTGGGACAGATTCCCAGCCCCTCCAGCATGTCACACTATGTAGCTCTCCCTGTACATAGACTACCCGTGTACATAGACTGAAAGCCAGAAACGAATGGTTTTTTTGTTTGTTTTTGTTTATCATTCTTCATATATACGTTTTAACATATCCTATGTCTGGGAGACTATTTCCACTATCCTGTGGGGAGACAAGGAAGCGAATGTAATAGCATTTTAAACCCGGATTTCACGTACTACAGTTGCGCTGAAGTTTGAAAATCCACCAAATATACGTTGTATAAAATATATCTAAACTTAACATTGTACAATATAAGGAACTTCAAGAACGAACAAAATTATATCATTGGCAAAGCACCTGATTGTGGTTCGGGCGGCGTGCTAGGCCTGTCACTCAAAGCTAATTTACAGAACGTCTGCTGCTGTCATTTGTGTCAGTAAATCTTATGCTCCACCACCCACAGAGCATAGCAGTGACTTGCTAGCATGCTACTCCCCAGTGCCTGTGGACGTATACACAACACTGCAGCGTGGAATTACTAACTGACACACAGCACATCAGGCTCTTCACCTCAAGTGCACTGAGCATAGTGTCAGAGTCGCTCTGTGTCATGACCGACCAACCGATACTTTTACCCAGAATGCCGAACTGCTGGGGAACATTGGTTTGATGAAAATCCATTTTAGATGCACGAAAACCACAGAGACAGCTGATCACACAATACAGTCAAGAACAGCTGATAAAACATTTCAAATTGCGTCTTCTCGAAGACAAAGAAGTTACACCCCATGGGTTTAGGAGTTCACTTTGCAAGGGCACAAAGGCAGTGCCAACTTAACAGATGAAGGGCTGGCTGACGTTATTGTGCAATTCGGGAATTATGAAGACAATAGAACCTGAATGCTTCCCAATATGCAGGAGTCATGCAACACGCAACAGGGTTCAGGAGGTAGTGTCACGTTGAAAGAGATTGCTGCGAGTCACAAAGCAGATACAAAATGTTCGACGCGGTGACAGCGCACCGTATAACAATATAACTTAAAAGACATGGAGACAGCACACTTTAAGAGCACTTGACAAGAAAACTAAGAAAATCAAACTAGAAAATGAATGGTACCCTACCTAACAGAGTTGAATGTTCTCAGGCATCCACTGCCCAAAGGTACTTGTTTTCAGTTTTTTCCACATTGCTGCCATAATCCTTGTCCTTAACTATTGGGACGTAGCTGTTATTGGCTGGGCGAAGGACAGTGCACAAATATGTATATACAATTACCTTGAATATATTCGTATAGAGTGAAGAGCAGCAAGAGAGGGACGCATTGTAGTCTGCCCAACCTTTTAAACTAGTTTTATTCACAGATACAAAAAACAAACCAACAAACAAAACAAACGTACATAGCCAAAAACATTACCTCCGTGACGAAGGTAACTACTGGTTCGCTTACTGTAATGTCATTATATGTAGTCTGTGTTACTACCCAACCATGAAGACACACACACACACACACACAAACACATAATTTGTGAAACCGTTGCGTTTCTGTGTTTGCTTTGGTTCATTGACCCATTAGCCGTTTTATATTTATACTGCTGTATTATACCGGTATCATAGTTCCTATTAAGTTTCATTGCCAGCAAAAAGAGAATGAATCAAACTAACACTTGAAAACAAATCCTTTTCTGCAGAAATACAATAATGTGTGTGAGAGAGAGGAGAGATGGTCGAGTGACAGATATAATCAGTGAGCCGTGTGTATGCGTGTGTGTCGGTCAGTCAGCCTATGAGGATGTATGCGTGTTTGGGTGGAGGTGTGTCTGTTGTGTCGGTCTTGGTGTTTGTATGTGATTATACGCATCAGAATGTGTGTGCGTGGTTGTGTTTCTGTCTTCATTGTGTGAAGATCCTAGTGTCGCCAAGCTATCAGATAATATTAAAAATCACCTTGCGGTGGCAGAGTGGGTATAGAGTGCGTCCCCCGGACCATAGGTCGAGTAGTGCCATGGCTTGTAATCCCTAAGAAGAGACGCTCACATTACACGTGTCTGTAGCGAATTGGACGCAGTAGGTCGTATTGGGTTTGAACACCCAGTCAGAACCAGTGCATGTGGCTGTGCGCCTGTCTGCGATTATATAAGCATGTATCTGCCTGTGAGCATGGGTGTGTGTTTGTGTGCATGATGATGAGTGTGTTTGTGTGTGTCTGTTTGGGTGTGTGTGTGTGTGTGTGTGTGGTTCTTCTGTGTGTGTCTGTATGGAATGTGTGTGAAGAGTTCTCCCGTCCACACTTTTAAAGGAAAGTCTCTGAGAGAATGAAAACATATAAAAGTCATAAAGTGCTTTATACAGTTCCCAATCTGATGCTAGTAAAAAATGCTATCTGGCCGCAACGTGGACAGACAACTTAATCGACTGCATGGTGGACTCTGCGATTTCTCACAGGAGTGGCTGGTCGTTCAGTACAGGTTGTCCGGTTTGAACTCCACAGATTTTTGTATGCCGGCAAATCGTGTGGAATTTCAGAGGAGACTCGACAACGTGGACCAAATAATAGAATAAATAGCATAATTAAATCCTGATAATAAGGTCATTTGTACAAACAACTGGAATTGTCTGTTAACCAGCCATTGAGTTAACCAGGTTTTTACATGGCTAGTGATACATTTAAGTGCCTTACATTTTCTTGGCACAAGGCAAACATCAAACTCCACTGGTGTTGTTGTGGTGTTTCATTTCAACTTTACTAGCTCGGTTCGCTTTGTGTGAAAGTGAAGCGGGGATCCTTTGAAGGCGCACAGTAGGCTGCTCCGGGGACACGGTGGCGTCGGCCGCGTCACATGACGGGGCTCACATCCCGGGGCCAGCTGCGTCCCTGCTGCGCGGCTAGCTCGCTGTGGTCGGTGTCGTCGGTGTCGTCTGCGACGGAGTGAAAGTAAACTTTGAAGCGCGGCCACCTGCCTGCGGAGGCCGTGATGGACCGCAGACGGCTGTTCTCTGTGTGCGTCGGCATTTGTGTGTCTTTGTGTCTGCGCCGCGTTTAGAGTTTTATGAGGTCTTCTTTTTTTGTTCCATATGCATCGATAAGGATCAGTGTGTGGACATGGGAGAGGAGCAGGAATTATGAAGAGTTGGAATAGTGCTTTTATTAGCAATACAAACACAAAACCTCCTATTCTTATCTTTACTTTCCGCATCTACCTCTCTCCACCTCTCTCTCTCTCTCTCTTTCCTCTCCCTCTCTCTGTATTTCCACCTCTCTATCTCTCCATCTCTAACTCTCTCGCTTGTCTATCTCTGTCATGTTCTCTCTTGTTCTCTGCCTCTCACACACTCTCTCTCCACTGCTTCTTCAATGCTTCTCCCTCATGTGTTTGCTCTTTCACACAGACTCTCTCTCTCTTTTTCTCTCTCTCTCTTCTTTCTCTCGCTCTCTCGCACAGACTGTCTCCCTCTCCCTCACTTCCTTGCTCTTTCACAGAGACACTCTCCTTCTCTCTCTTCTTTCTCTCATTCTCTCTCTCGCACACACTGTCCCTCTCTCTCACTCACATCAAAGATCTGTCGCTAGTACTGACCGCACGACTTAATGGAAGACAAATGTTGACTGTATATATGTGTGTGTGTGCGTGTGTGTGTGTCGTATGTTTGTCTGTGTGTGAAGCTACTTGTCGCCCTGCGCTGTGTACATACCATGCTTTTGTTGCTCACACCACATGGGGATTATAGTTCATATTAGTGTGTGACAGAGAGTGTGTGTATGTGTATGAGTGTGTGTGTGTGTGTGTGTTCTGCTGTGAAGTCAGACTGCTGTCACTCACAGTTCATTGATTGGTGCACAATGTGTAACTCTGGCGCCGCTGCAGTTCCCCCGGCCGCTCACACACGCAACACACATGGACATGTGGACTTTTTCATTTGCACACACACACACACACACACACACACACACACAAACACACACACACACAAACACTGTATGCTGACCTAAACGTGTGCATCGTCTCAAATGTTTGGTGCTGCTTCGTTCACTTGGAAATCTTTATTTAAAAATTAGACTGCGAAGGAAACTTTGCAGTGTGTTCACACTTGTGTGCTTTTGGTTAAGACTACAGATGTAAAAAAAATAATGTTTTGATTAATGCTTAATTTACTGGGGACTTTCTTGGCACTGCTAAAACAGGCGTAGTTGACCGTGTGTACCATATACCACCATGCAAGGCAGGACCGTTAACCTTCGTGACCAGAAAATAAGATATCAACTTAAAAAAATGTTGATAATGTTCTATGTGTTTTCATTCAGTAATGTTCCTAGACGTAATGGAATATTATGAACCTACTATTGACCATAAGGAAGAGATTCTTCATCAATAGTGCAGCATGCACATATGCGTCAAATGTGTTGTCATAGAAAAAAATGTTGATTCAACCGATTAATCAATTGGCATTCCTTGTTGGGACCCATTGCTCGTGTCCAAAGGTGAGGATGGGGCTGAAGATAGACTGGTAAATTGAGAACTTTCACTTCATCTCTCTCTTCACCACAATGGATTGATGCATAGTCTGCATTAGTGTGGACTCTGCACCAGCCCACCTGTCCATCTGTCGCTCCATCGTGTCCTCGATCGTGAGCAAGACCCCAAAGTACTTGAACTCGTCCACTTGGGTCACGACTTCTTTCCCATGACTCAGACAGCCTCAGGACCATGGTTGAAAAATGATAGAGTGCCCTCATTGTGTTATCCAGATCACCTCATCATTCCTAAACATTTAGTCTTCGTCGGAGCTATCCAGAATCCAAACATAATCCTATGCTTTATGTGTCTGTGGGTGTTCGACATCACACGCTCTGTATGTGTCGATTCTCGCATGTCTTGATTGCGCACATCTGGACACAGCTGTGGGTGAATGTGTCTGAGTGGCGCACGCAGATACACACTCACTCACACAGAGCGACACATGCGTGCAGTGCACATGTATGCAGCGTCATTTTGCAAATTGTGCACACGGAATACTAAACACAAAGATAAAGACACACAAACAGAGGCGCACACAGACACACACACACACACATATGCACACACACACACACACACACACTAAAAAACAGACACACACTCACACAGTTGGGTTCAATGG